>WEIS01027340.1:29175-44768 GCA_013389965.1 Todus mexicanus
GGATAGGAACAACTGAAAAGAAAAGGAGTCGATTACAGCCAAACTTGCAGAATGGCTCATACAAAACACAAATACATAATAGCTGTATGTCATGCAAAGACATATGCTTTTCATTCCTCTAGATTTGTACAATAAACAGCCTGATGCTGACCTTCCCAATTTGTAGTTCAAATACAAAATGAACTTGCAGTGTATAGTCAAGTTTTGCATGTTTAGGCTAATATATACATATGTATACATATATATATATATATATACACACACTGCTGACCTGTCCAAATCTTCTAAATTCCTGACCCTGAGAATTCAAAGTAATTGTCACTTGAGGCCTCACAGACTACCTAAGGCACCAGTGGTTTACATTTGTATTTGCTGAACCTCAAATGAGTTTCCAGGTGCCCCGAAGATAATCCATGGTCCCCATTATCATCAAGGCCTCAGAACTCAGTTTCTCACCTGCTCAGACTAAAACAACCTGAATTTCTTAATTTTTTGGAGTTATGTATTACTCCTGGTATAGCTTTATTCACAATCGCTCGCTTCAAAACAAACAAAAGAGTTCAGGTGTTCTTTTTTTTTACTTTCTTCATTACAAACTATCCACCACTGACTCAAAAAAGTACCACAGAATCAAGAACGTGGAAATCATTATGTACTTACCCCATCCTATCACGACATACGTCTGTAGGAGGCGTCTTTCAGAGAGTACGACAGTTATCAATAATGTATGCAGATAAATTCCTTCTACTAAGAGCCAAAAATAATTTGCCCCGACAAAGTAATGCATGAAAAACTGGGCAGTCCTGCAAATGATTACAATCTGTAGAAACGAAAGACTGGGAATCATTGTTAATATATAAAACCTCTGACAAATCCTGGTTTTCTCTTGTTACTTAAGCAACCATTTTAAAACCAGCCCATGGTTGTGATGTAAGTGTGATTTAGTCACATATGTCACAAGACTTGTAGCTTCGAGGAGACTGGAAGGGAAAGCAATATTTGAAAGGCTTCTACATGGTCAGAGAGTTTCATTGGTGTGTGTTCTTTGTCATGATCTCATATCGGATGTTTTACTGATGAACTATTAAAATAATAGTCACCATTGACATTTTGCAGGTAATTTTTCTTCTTGACATGGGCAAACTCTACTCATACATCACACAAGTATAATTTATCTACAGTGGCTGCAAATAAGAGATGTTGTTATTCCATCATCTAAACAAGTTTAAGAAAATCGGCACGTTCTCCTAGTACAGAAAAGCCTTTAAACTATTTTTTTTCCTCTCTCTTAGTGTTCTTTCACAGAAATACATTTCTTGATAACATTGTCATAAAAGAAGGATTTGCATGCATTGAATTGTGGTGAATAAATATAATGTTCTGTAAGTGCCAAATAAATGTGTAGATTTCTTCCTAAAAACTACAGGTATAAGCTGTTTTGCTTAATTGGATACTTCTAAATATAACCACTGATTAACTTGTTGCTTCTATACAAGGCTTCATATAAAAATCAAACAATTACCATTTATCAGGTCTCAATTTTTTTCTTGATTCCCCCCAGCTTTATCAGCAAAATTCGAATGTTCAAAGCTCAACTAACAAAGATCTCAGAAGTTGGCAGACTTCTGTAATTGCTATGGCCACTAGCAGCGCACATTCACTATCAGCAATGAACTGACACGTTACCTCAGGACCAAGGTATAATATCCATCCAGTTTCATCCTTTGGTCTTTTGGAATAAATATTGTAGTATACAGTGTCTTTGATAAGAACTGCTGCAGCACGCAAGATAAAAGACGCAAATAAATTCATATGGATGTAGTTTCTTGTGCAGTGAAGTTTTCTGTGGGAGAAAAAAAATATATGAACCCTCTGGAATGTATTTAACTTGCAGAAATGAAAAAAATACTATCGTATTCGTATGGTTGCCGTCAATGGAGGTTGCTTGGGAATGGTTTTTATAATGCTTATTAGGAAAATACAAGTTATTTACACTAGCAACTACGGAATGAATTCAATTACATGAAAAAAAGAATGTTCATACTGGGGTCTGGACTTCTAAGACGCGTGGACAAATTGGTACTAACCTGAGTAAAGAAAGTATAAGGAGAGCTAATACAAGTGAGATGAGAGAAAAATAATATCCAATAGTGTACAACAGCTGTAATGTAGTAAGTAATTTATGCTCTTCTTCCTAGGAAGAAAGAATAAAAATATGTTACACATGCAAGCAGGCGGGCAGAGCACAAACGCAGCTCAGAAACTTCTGCATCCATCTTCGTGTTGCAAGCTAGCCGGGGAGGTTTCTGACACATTACCTCATTAAATCATCCCATGGCAGAGACACTCGCAGACAGCCTTAGTTCCTTTTTTAATTCAAAGTCACTCACAGTCTCATTTCCAGATTGAAATTTGCAGCTAATCATTGTCATGATTACACGAACCAAATGAATCCTGGTGGCTTAAGAACTGCAGAGATCAACTGACTCAGCTTGCACACACAAGTACAATCGTGCACTTACTGGCTTAGGGACACAGTTAGAGATCAGTCGTCTGTACAATTTTGACATGAGTTCACTTCTGACATGAGTTCAAATTAAAAAAATGAATATCTTTGAATGATGAATAAGACCTTAGAGGAGGAAGGAGAGTACTCACGCTTCCTTTCCACTTTGCTTCATTTAACATTACTTCTTGCTAAGTTATTTTTTCCATTTAGCTGCTTATGGCTACCTCTCACCTCTTCATACTTCTTTGCTAGGTGAAGAAAGGCTCCTCTACAGAGGAGACGTAGAGATACAGGATATGTGACTTTCAGAATCCATATCTGGCCTACAGGGATTTTCTTGGGATTTGTGGCTTTTCCTCAGTGATTTTGCTGTTTTCTTTGACAATCATCTTCCTGCTCAGCACCAGGGATTTTTGCACTGTCTTCCTGCCAGTAGATGTCCCTAATTAATTTATGCTAACGAGTATTTGCTGGTAGAAACTTCCTTGAAGAGGGTGAAAATGGCCAGGGAGAGGAGATTCCCATAGCCCAGCCTTTAGTCACGTTAGTCTACTCCGTGAAAACATTCAAACAGGCATGAACCTAATAAAAAGCGTGACTTATCATCTTGGCTGTGGCTGTTTTGCAACAGCAAAGCAAATGAAATCAAGCTGATTCCTCTGATGTGTGCAGATACCAGCTCTGGGTTATTTCTAACATCTGGGGACTTTCCATTAAATATAGCGAACAAGTACAAAACCACGTTTAGTGTTGGTAGGAGAGCTGGTTAAAGCTTCCAAAGGAGTTATCTGCTGTCACGTAAGATGAATTAATGTGTCTCCCACCCACAAGTTTGCAATCTGGAATGGTCAACAAACCATGGAAAACTCTCAGCACTTACCAATATTTATTACACATATAAATAAACTGCAAGTTTGGAAGTTCATGTACTTGCTATATAAAAAGTCTTGTAAAAATATAGTAGTACAGAGGGATCCTGAACTAACAGTGTTTAGTAAAGTAATCAATAGTGTTGCACGATGAAGTAAGAAACAGCAACAGTGCTCAATAGAGTACTAAAAAGCGAAAAAATAATCGACAGTAACAGTGCTTAGCTGAGAGACTTAATTTTGACATCAGCTAAGGTGACGATGGCACAAGTAGTTGCAAGAAGCTGCAGCCGGGTGAGCTGCACACTTCACTGTTATCTGAAGCTCTGCTACATTCACTGCAAGTCACTGCTCAGTCGTGCAGGCAGGCAGCAGGATTAGATCCCTGCTTCACTGCTTGGATCGTCCTGTCCCTTAAACCTACTCGGGTAGATAAAGTAAGCTGGCTCGGCTGCAAATTGCCTTCTTGCAGACAGCACGAGCCAGGCTTCTCTGTAGATGCAGAGCACGAGTGCAAGTCCCAGCTTCACAAACCGCAGTTGATCAAGAATTGTTTTCATTGTACCTTCAGTACAAGGAGCTGGGCTCTGTCAAAGGGAGAGTTTGATCTTTATTCAGCTCGGGAGACCCATTCCCCCCGCTGACCAAGCGCAGGGTTTGGGCTGCCGGCTCTGCCAGACAGGGAAGGCTGACATCTGCATTATTACGAATCCTCCAGTCTGTGGCTAGTTAATAGCCCATTAAATGCTAGAAGGCTCAGGAAGCGGCAGGGAATTAATTTGTCTGGCCTTGGCAGACTACAGCAGCTTGGGGCAGATGACAGAATGCTTTGAAATTACACTATCTGCTTGTCAATTTGCTGTCTTTTCCAATTTTATTAGGAGAAGTTCAGCACACGTGAACGCTGGACTCTGAACAGAGAATAATTTGTGGCATCTGGAACAGGAATCCCCCTTCAGAAATCTCTCCTCCTCCATTTCTAAATAAAACACGTTTCCATTTGGTAACCAAAATGAAATCTGACCATCTTCTGCAGGTATTCAGTGAAAGTGTTGTACCAGTTACTCAAGAAGGGATTAAGAAGATTAAAGTATTAAGCGATAATATAAAACATACTCACATTTTTTTGGAAGTGATTTTTCTCAGAACATTCTGAACTATCGCGCCAAATGTCTGTGGAGTTTTCCCTTGTTTGCCAAGTCCCTCCATCCAAGCAGACTCTGTATACATTTCCTACACTTCCTGAAAGTAAACAGAGGTTCAATCCGAAAGGTCAAAATAAAGATTTCATTTTTCATACACTTTTTAAAGATTTCTCCCTTACACCACTGCAATAGACACTACCCACTCCAACTCAAAACAAAAAAAAATTTTAAAAAAAAGAAAAAATAGAGAATTATTTCATCATTGTCAATGTATTTTTCATATTCACATAGGACAAAGTAGGAATGTAATCTAGCAGCAATAAATTCCCAGAATGTACCTGGTATTTACAAAAAATACATAATTACTACCTCCAAAAGAAAAGCCTACATCTCACTTTATTCCTTTCTCCTCATTAAGCGCCTCTAGTTCCATCAAGTATGAGTAGCATGGGTTGCAGGCAAACTGTAGGAAGAAGAGGATGGTTTGCTTAGGAAAGGCTCTTTCTTCGGGACATCAGTGGCTGGTGTTTTATTTACATGCTCAGCAGGTGGTGTCAACCAGTGAAGCTTTCTTTGCTTTCCCTGCATTGTCCTAATTTATACTAATTAAGAATTTGTTCCTAGCATCAGAAGAAGGGTATGGAGATCTTGGCTGATGTCTGTTTGATGTTGCTCTCAACAGCTGCATTCCATTTATTCTAATCAGGGCAGAGCTTTTTTGTTAATTGTTTAATTAGAAAGTGTTTAAGGGCTGTTGCAAGCACAGGTGGGAAAAAAAAAAGAGTAAATAATTAAAAATCAACAACCATTTTGTGACTTGGTTCAGAAAGAGGTGAAAAGAAGTGAAGCAAGAGACCCTTCATACACCTCAAAGGACACTGGAACAAGCTGGACCAGCACAATCTGTCCTTTAGCTGGACGTCCAGCGTAAACTTGAGGAGGATTTACCATTTTAACATTACCATTTTCCAGCCATGGCAAGTAGGATGGACAAGGAACAGAGACATTTCCTGGGGGTGAGTAAGGCCAGCAAACAAACTGATCAAATGTCCCATTGCAATATATTCCTGGAGAGAGAAGCAGATGGAAGTTTTACCAAAAAAAATTGTTCAGACAATGGATAATCATGAAAACCATCTTATATTCCTGGTTCCAGTGGAATCTTCCAACATTCCATCGCAGGTTGCAGGTAACCTGCAAGCTAGCGCAGAGTATTTGCAAGATGTAGCAGTTAAACTTTGTGTGTTCACTATGCAACACTCAGTGCACAGTGCAAAAATAGCTGCTACCCTTCTTCCCTGGACCTGCACAACAGCAGCGAGTTTTGTTTTATTATGAGATAAAGATACTGCTCGAAATCATCCTGAGACTTCTGTTCTTCAAATGTAAGAGGCAGGTTGCAGCCACACAACATGGTACATGTCACAGGCTTTCTTCTGGTAAATGGAAGGTATTCCACCTCGCATGACCCCTGTGACACTGGTTCTCAGCTCAGGCCACTGCCAGCTTCTCAGATAGTGACTCTTGGTCTCTGGGCGATAGAGATTAAGGAGCTGGTAATATCTCGAACTACGGCAGTTTTAAGTTTCACAGGTATCACACCACTCACGGGACTTTGCAATTACATGTTTGCATGTCTTGTTACAGCTGATTGTTCTGCATTTCGAACTATTTAAAAAGACACATACTTCTGCAAAGCAAGGGAAATTATATTTGCATATTCATCAATGTTACTCAACAAGCTGCTTTATTGTGCTGCTTGTTTCCTTACCAGTCTCTACAGTTGATTCCTGCAGCATTTTCAAGCATTCTTGTTTATATTTGTTCCATCCAGCAGTGGTTTTTTCCAGCAGAGATCCTTTGGCCTGTGAGTGAAAATACTGAGCACAAGAAAAATCTGTTAGAACCTTGCGGTATTTTAGCAGCAAGTTTCTTTCCATTATAAGAAACTTAAGAGCAAAGGAGAATGAAGGAATGGTAGGTGAGCACGGAGGTAAAGACAGACCCCTTGCTTCTCCAGGAAGATGTTAGTGACATTTCTTCAATTGCTGTTTTTACCTGAGCAAGGAATGTGTTGTCATGATGCTGCTATTCTACCACAGAAATACATTCAACTCGTGTAAAGTCCCTTTAAAGAAATCCACACAGGATCTGCGAGGGTGCACCAAAAGCCCTGTCGTTTCTTTCCTCCACTATAGAAAATACTTCTGATGCCTTACTTTTTCTCCTAGAGTAATTTAGTAATCTGATTGATGGTAATTTTGAGGACTGCTTCTTTTTAAAGTATTTTTAAAGATAGTCAAGCACACCTGGTTGAGTAGTAGAGTGAAGAAAAATAAAAAATCAATAAATGAATAAAAGAGTAATGAATGAGCAATTTAGCTGCTATTTAAATTTAACCAGGGAAAAAAACATCAGCTTCGTAATTCTCTGTATGATATGCCAGCTTGTCTCCTGAAGCCAGGGCTTAGAGATGCCAGAGGCAGGCAAATAATCAAAGAACGCTATCGCTGTAAGTGACCAAAAATGAACATTTGGTACCAGTTAAAAATGCTACCAATTGCAACAACCAAATTTCAGAGACTGAACACAAGTTTTCTAAAAAGCAGCAATCCTTATACCAAAGGCTGCTTTTCAGCTCTCCAGGGAATATCGATTTCCTTTGGTCTGGACTACATGGATTTTGGAGACTGCCTTTCACACGTGTGGTTGTCCTGAGCTTGTCTGAGCTTGGTGATGTCCCAAGGGCTGAGATAAGTAACCAGGACAATGTCTGGATGTGAACTTCACCTGTATCTTTTCCTTTGAACCTATGTTTGTTGGAAAAAATCAAGAAAGTCTTATTTATTTACTTTCAAAACAAGAATGGTGGACAATGCTAGCTAGCTGTGACATGAGACCAGTCTTCCATGCATGTTTTTTGCTGTGTACAATGTTGCCAGCCCAATACTCTGCTTTCAGTCTCTCAGCTGATTTCCAGACACCCTACATTAAATTCCAGGGAGCAGAAAGACTATAATTATTCATCCTCTGATGTGCCTGCAAGATAAGGAGAGAATATTTACAGCAGCCATGAGAAAGGAATGCGTGTTTCCAAAATAAAAAGCATCTTAACATTTCCCTCATGTAGGCCTCGAAATGCTGGGAGCCAGGAGAGGTTCTTCAGACACTCCTGGGTCAGTGAACCTCATCTGAAGAGGCAAAGACAGGGAGATGACGCATTTGTAGAAAAGACTGCTTGATTTAAGGGATAACACTTCAGTTTCTAATACACAAATGCATTAAACAGCCAAGGAAATTCGAGGAAAGCCTCCTAGCAGCTACCTGGCTGCGTGTTTGGCGATGAGATTGACATACAGTTGTGAGGAAGCTCACTCAACAAGGGTGAGGAGCAATTTTGGCATAAAAGATGACTTCACATCAATTGCTTGTAGAATTACCAGTTTCTACAAAGCTGCAGGTTGACTCAGGTGGCCAATACGTGGTCACAATTGATGTAAATATCTGTGAGGTGCTTGGTTTTCTACCGTAAGACTTCTGATTAAAAAACCACATGAAGTCTACATAAAATCAGAGCTGCCGCTGACAAAAAAAAAATAAACAAAACAGAGCTATCAGTTGACCTAAAAAATTAATTTGAAGTATAGCTAGAAGAACATAAAAAAGAATTTAAATTATTTTTGGAAAGGTCTTCCAATTCATTTGGTTTGCTCAGAGCCCACAAAGTGCACCAAGATGACACCACTGTTTACAAATATGTTGAATGCAGCAGAAAACACTCCCTGAAGATCTCGCTTAAAAAGAGGATTGTAATAATAAATCCTTAAGTTTGCAAACTTTTTTTTTCATAACTGACCACAGTATAATCAGGATTTCATCCTTTTAATTTCTTATACTAAGCTATGTTGAAATGAAATGTTTCTGTTTGTGCAGGCTATTCTACTATGGATGGAAAAAACCCTTCGGTTTTAGTATAAAAGAGAAATGAGACCTTAAATATTTGCTGTTCTTTCAGTCACAGTCCTGGTTTATTTTGATTGGTATTTATTTTGATTGGTTTGCTAGAAAATACGGATATAGTGATTTACGAGTGGGGTTTTAATTTTTTTCTTTCTTATTAAATAAAATAGAAAGAAATATAATACATGCTTCTTTAAACAGGGTACAGGAATCACTATGACGAAGTAATTCACCGTAATTTATAGTCTTGTAATGTTTTGATCTCACAGAAGTGTTGATGGAACCAGTGCTTTGGTTGAGGTGTGTTACAGATTTAAGGTGTATCACAAACGCATGAGTTCTTTCAATTCTGTGTTCATTTATGCAACAGAAGCTCTAGATTTGAATGAAGCAAAAGCATTAGGAATATTTTCTGGTTTTCAAAAAAAAAAATCAAAATGTATGTTTCTTGGTAACTTTTTCTTCATAAAAATATAGGAACACAATTACGGTCTGCACAGCACATACACATTCAAACCCACTTCCTTAAGAACCCAACTAAAAGGAGGACAAGTGGATAGAAATAGTTCATTACTTTCAGTTTAAAGTAAGCCTGTCAATTATGCTTATCCTCGTATACACTTATTTCATAGAAATGGACCCTAAAACTATATAAAAAAATTATTGAAATTAATCAAAGTTTACTACATCTTGGTATTTTTTAAAATTTATTGAGATCAAGGTTGATATTGCTAAATAAATGGTTTAAAACATGCTAGAACATTTCCCTGAAGTGAATTACATGGAGATAGTTTGTCATTAAATACTTAAAACTCTTCCAAATTATAAGACTACATAGATCAAGAAATAAGCTTTCAGATTTTTTTAATAGATTTAGGGGAAAAAAAATAGTGAATAGTCTAGTAGTGCTCTACAAGAAATAAATGCAGAAATCACGTACAGATTTACGAGCCTTCTGTGAGCAGCTGAGGTACAGAATGAAACCAGTAACACCAGATGTCACAAGTGTGAGATTCAATGCTCACACCTCATGCAAATCAAAGGTTAAAAGAACGCAAAGCTTTTTTTAGAACAGAGGAAAAACAGTAGAAAATAAACGTGAGTCACAATAGTATTGATATCTGGTAGGAAAAGTTAAAAATGGATATAATCCAATACTGATTGATGCTGGTATGAAAAGAGAGCATATAAATGGATGTAAACAGAATTTATTCACTGCATGAATGAGCATTAATAGAAGAAAACTTCAATAAACGATTTAGACAGAGTGAGTTGTAATCCAAAACTCTACAACTTCTCAGTCAACATTTCTCGTTACTATATAGAGAATTTTTAATAAATATATATGTAAAAATATATATGAAAATTTCAATAAACATAAATTGTTATGTCAAAAGTCTTTTTGAAACAAACATACTGTTCACGAGTGTTAAAATATTATGTGATAGGAATCCACTTTTATACCACTCATTAATAATTATTGAATTAGCTTACCTGTTTCACTAGAAACAATATCATGACAGAGCTGAAAGGTGCAGAAGATATTCTGGACAAGATTCCCAGGCTGGAACAGACACCAAAAAGTGTCACCATGCTCATTCTAACTAATTTGTCCCCAATACGCCGCTATTTCGCTCCGCTATAGATGGGTTATATCACCCTGTCCTGGGGGGTGGAGGGGGAAAGAAGTAAAAATGCCTTCGTTTCTGAGTGCGATTGTTTAATGAATCTTCTTACAAATAACTGAGGGAGTCTACTGAAATGTCCAGGCTTTCTAGACTCCAACTACGTTTCGGTTTTTGCTGATTAAATGCAGAGCAAATTTACTCTAAACTTCACAGAAAGTCTGCTTGCTGCAGCTTGTCCTTTAGCCAATAAGAAGTCAGAAAACTATTAAAACATTAAAGGGCTGATCCTGTTCCCTTGCAACTCCATGGGAATTTTGCCAGTGGTTTTGCAAGCATGCAATCCAGCTCCATAAATACATATAGATTTCTTCGTCTACACCTCATGAAACCATTAAAAGATGCCCTAGAACGCAGAAAAAAAATGTGTAGGAAGCTTGATGATAGATTGTAGGTAGCTGGCTGTTAGCGAGCAGCTCAGTAATAGCTGTTTTAATTCTTTCTGGTTGTATTTTGTCAAATATACACGATGAGTAGAGGGTTAGGGAGAATCTCAATGTACAAAAAGAGATGGTACCAGCAGTTAAACTTTTACTACAGATCTCATGACGTTCAGTGGGTTTTTTCACAGCTTCAGCTGTTGGACAAACTGCCAATGAATTTGTGCTTTAATTTGCAAAAAATTGTTTGCAGCTTTTCTAGTTGCAGAGAAAAGCATTGATACCAGAGGATGGCTCGTGTCCTTCCCTGAACTCACAGACATCCCGAGCAGCTAAGGTAGAGAACAGACAGAGGAGCAACACTAGGACTTTGGAGGCCAGCAGAAGTCCTGGAATGTTTTCAGGGATTGGGCATCAACCACCTCTCCAGCCAGACTCGGCCAGCGTCTCACCACTCTCATTGTAAAAGCAGGAGTTCACATGTGCTACATCCCTGTGAGAGTCCGGTAACACAAAGCTGTAGAAAGAAATAATTCCTGGCTCAATCTACAGTCTGCTTTTTGGGTTGTGAGATTTGCTCTGCCTTTTTAGCCCAGATATCTGCTTGGTCTTTCTTTCTGTTGCTGGCCAGCTCTTCAAGCTGAGATCTTCATAACAGTCTAAAGCAGGTATTCATCCTGTTTCTTTGAGTTTCGTGCTGAGATTTGTCTAGCTATTTCACAGAGAGAACAGGTGGGCAGATAAAATCAGGATAATTCAGTTTTTCTCTATTGCTTCGCCTAACTTGGGCAAGACTTCTGGTTTATGTACACGGAGGCAGACTGGGCAGTGCCCAAAAAGACCATTAATAGCAAACTCACGTAAGACGACTTGTCACTGGTACAACTTCGAACAGACACAATCACCTTCCCCATCTTGGGAAGTGCTGTAATACTGTGAAATGCTCGAACTTAGCCACTGGTTTTGTTTCCTTAAGAATTTCTTTACAGTAAGGGTCACAACTGTATTCAGTTTAATCAGTGTTTAGTGTAACAGGAGCATTCGGAACTGTCAGATTCTATTTATTTCTTAGCTGAGGAATGGGGAAGTTCCATCAGTCTGACCTCACAGGCTGATCAAAGTACTCATACATATTTTGCTTGTATAAATAAAACTTTTCTGATCGTATAAGGGGGCACTTCCAACGCTTCTGTGTTCTGTGTGTCTCTAGTCCTGTGATTCATGGGGCACCTCCTCATATTTCTTTCACAAGACATTACTGCGAAACGACACTGTCCTATATACTTAATCTCTCCTGCCACATGATTTCTGGTCGTGCCCATATCTGTCTTAACCACTAAGCTGGTGCAATAGTCTGTGAGGAATGAAGAATGGGATTGTAAAGCCAGGCAGGTGTTCCACCAGGCAGATATATAGAGAGATATATATAGCTTTGTAAAAAAATAATTGATAGTGAAGCCCTGGAGGATGCCAGCTTCAGTCACAGCTCCAGACAGACGGCAGAGAGCCTCAGCAGCATTTTCTCTCAGTTGTCTCTCTTTAGTCTTCTCTATCACAGCGTTCAGCAGCAGTTACTGGTGTGAAGGGACACGGAAAGTTGCCAAACCTTTCTGCAAAGGACAGAGCAAAGGGGGTCACTGCATCAGCTTCAATAGCCCTGAGGCCAACAACAGCAACGCCGTGCAGTATATTTGGGAGACAGGAGATGACAAGTTTGTGGACCGAAAGTTTCATGCTGGGATTTGGTATTCCTGTGAAGAAGTCACAAATGAAGGTGAGTAAAAGCAGGTAAATTTACATAAGAATGTAATCAGTGTTCTTCCTGCTTATTCGATGTCACCTTCCTCTTTACTGCAATATCTTGTATGTATTTAAAAGAAAAATCTATCCTTAAAAAGTTGCTCTTCTCTGGGCAGGGGGTTCTTAGAAGGTTCTGTCTAGTGAATTCCTTAAAAAATCCTAATAAAAAAACTGTAGAGTGACAACTTGTAGTAGAGGTGCATATTTCTTTTTATTCTTTTAACGAGAGCAGGAAATTAAGTTACTTTAACAGGAAAGTGGTTCATTTTTTATGCTTTTAGGCAAAAAATAAACATACTTGCCTTAGATGATTGCTTACAATCCTCTGTGGCAACACAAAAAGCACATTTTATTTTAAAATAAATGTTTGAGCAATTAAACCTGTGAGGTCTGAGCTATATCATGGATTTCCTCTTAAGTACACGTAATTCAGCTTTCTTGCTGTGATTTTACCTTTCCTAAATCAAAGCATGAGAAGGTTATTTTCAGCCTGCTGAAACGTAATTTGGAGATTTCCTAGTCATGAGTGGTCGCATTCAGTTGAGTTTCACTCTGCATATGTACATGTCAGTAGAATGAAATTAGCTTGCCATTAAAGAAAGCTTGTAGCTGACTGTGGCTTGTTGCATAAGGGGATTGCTTTGCTGGTTCAAGAAATTGAGCATTTATTGTAAACCCAGATCAACGCGAATTTTTTCCGTGTATTGTCCTGCTTAGTTTACCAAGGACAACTAGAGCAAGACTTCAGAGAAATCAGATCAGCTGTTATCGATGCTATAAAATGCAACTATTTTTGCAGTCACCTGCCCTGAAAGTCTGGTTAGATCTGGTTTTGTAAGTTATGTGATTTTAAGGGGGTAAATGTCAAAGATCAGAGCAAAATTCATGTCCAAAAGATACTTTTCAGGCGGTGATTGCTGTGGATACCGGGATTGTTTAATTTGTGCATCTGTTAGGGCAGTTCTTGTTTTCCAACACGGTGCAGTTAGTAGCTGAAAAAAGTCACCCTGCAATTTCTGCTCACAGCAGAATTAATTCCAAGAGCTTTGTTCACAGCATCTGTGTTGGGGTCAGGAGGTCATATGGGCTTGAAAATCAAAGCTTACAGGAAGAAATTGGAATCAAGCTTCAAGAAATGTGTGTGAGCAGCAGCCTTGGTGTTGTAAGGAGAGCAGGGCTTCCTTCGGAGGAAAGATGGTTACACAGGCTGCCAGCCTTCCAAAGGACTAAATCCTTTTCCCTTTCTGGTTTTCACAGTTGCAACCTTTTAGAAAATAATTCATAGACTTTCTCTAAGTCTCCTAGACTCCAATTCTGCCTTGAAAGGGTCTAGAAAGATTCTCTAGCTAAGTTCCAGGCACAGATCAATGTTTCAGGGGCTCTATGTGTACAGACAAACATCAGAAATAGTTTCTACTGGTCATCCCAGTTTGTGCTTTTATGATAGATGTTGCATTTTCTGCATTCTATTCATGTGGTTCTTTGGATCATTACAAAATGCAAAATAATCCTGAATTTTATTTTAAGATAATTTTTAATTATTTCTTTTTTAAGGCGAGAAATGCAGAAGCTTCATCAGTCTGACTCCAGCTACTGACCGAGGTAGATACGTATATATTGTTTGCATAAATAAAACTTTCTTGATCACTTTTACCAACACAAATATTCTGTATCTGATATATATATAAAAAATACTTGCTTTAATCCCACACAGTTTTTTGTCCTTTGCTTAGTTCTTCAACTTAAAGAAGTCTACATGACTTCAAATATCAACAGCTAGAAAACTGGATAATAATTCTTCTTTTTATATTAACTTAGGTTCATAGTAATTTTAGGGTAGCTACTGAGCGAAAAATCATACTGCCTGACCATGTTCCTTAAGCTTCTTAAGTGTGCAGCAGAAATGTGCGAGTGCCCTTCCACTAAATGGCCAAATCAGTAAAGGGAATTATAATTTAGGGTGCCCATTAACCTTGAAGTCTTCCAATAGATGTTATAATAGCACCCTCACAGCCTTTGAGCTTTTATTTAGTGTCGTGCGAACAACCTAAGTGGTGACGAAGAACGAAATGGTGAAAATCCTGAATGACTGCTTATGATATCCCTACTCTTGGTTTGGTTTTCCAGGAGTTTTATGGCTGTCTATTGTAGCAGAACTTCTGTACATCATTTTGCTTCTGATGGGAGTCATTCTTATGTCGGTAGAAATGTGCTACTACAGCACTGTCATTGGTGGGCTAAAGATCAACGCCTTTTCTGCAGTGGTCACCGTATTAGCAGGTAATGGTTTAAGGATCTCGATTTGTTACATCCAGAAACTGTGCCAGCTAGCTATGGAACGGTGTGTTTCACAACACGAAGCTTCTGGGCTCTATGCTAGCATAGAAGGGCTCTCCTAGCTGCTTGTTGATGGTGTTTTCAAGCAACACCAGTATTTCAGGGAAGACAATTTCCCAGTGATTACTGAATCCAGGTCATTGTCAGCCCTGACTTGTTATGCCTGAGGACACACATCCTAGACTGGGAGATACTGTGTGTCAGCTAGCAAGTTTTGCAAGAATTCATTAAACTTCCTACTTGAGGAACACTTAACAAATCGGTTCTTGTGACTTTGGTGGGGGGCCGTCTGCTCTGAGAAGCTGATGTGTTTCAGACAGCACAGTAGTTAACATTGCCAGGGTATTAGGGATTTCTGTATGAAGCTGGAAACAAAACATAAAAAATAGGTGTTCAAAGGGAAGTACACTACTTTAAGACAAAATACTACAGGAATACTTAGGATTAGGCAGCAGCTCAGCAGCAATTTTGAAAACTAAATTATTCGGTGGAAGACCCTTTCATAATCTAGACTTTCAGTGCTCTTTAATGGCCATTAAGCGTTCACTTCTCTGTCCACCTGTGTAACTTTAGTAAGTTACTGGCTGCATTAAAGGCACTGGTAAAGGGCATATCACCATATCTTTGAAAAATCTTGCCGTTGAACAGTGGGAAACTTTGGGGAATGTGTTCTGTGCAATGCAACCGAGCAATACTTTATTGCAATGGCTCATCCCTGCTCAAAGTTGAATTACCAAGAAGTTTCCGAAGGAGATCAAAACAACTTGTTCCCTTTTAAAATCCACAGGCTGCTTGCCCCATTGCTCCCCTAGACTCCTCTAGCATATAGAGTGTCAAGGGACTGTGTTACTGATTGCACAGGCAAATACATGATGCATAAATACACTTCAATTATAAAGCCCAGTGCT
>WEIS01027341.1:0-17110 GCA_013389965.1 Todus mexicanus
TACATTTAAATTTCTGTTTGATTTCACCATACTGGAGTGCTTTGTAATTAACATGAATATAGTATCCTGAGCAATTTTTTTTAATAAATCCTGCTGTGCTTGATAAGATACCCTAAAATAATTCAGAACTTGTTGGTTATAAATACAAAGAAGTCATTACAATAATGAGCTCATTTTTCTTTTTCATGCATTTTAAATTTGATGATGCTGAGTTCAGTGGGAAAAAAACCTCCACACAAATTAACACTGTTGTTAAGCATTTAATTACTGTGGTGGGATTGAACTTCAAGACTAGTGAAGTCTGGCATTTGATATTCCTGGGCCTATTCGCCGTCCCCAGGGAACCAGTGAGAAAAAAACCAAACTGGTTGGAGATCATCAAATGTTTACTAGGTTTATTTGCTGTTTGTAGCATAGAATTTTGTTGTGACTTCCGTCTGGAATGAGGCCTGACAATTCTAGGTGGTAATCTCATGTCTCTTGGGACTTCCATACATGCAACATATATACAAAGAGAAAATGAGGGACACTCACATTTTACGTTATTGAGCTCCAAATATTTGATCACTTTCAGTTGTGACAAAGAAGGTACTTGTTACATTGAACCAAATGTCTTCATATTCTCTTTTCAACTTGAAGGTTGTTTTTCCTTCTGTGTCCAGTTCAAACTACTTGATAATACATAAAAGATACATATTGTCTTTCCTGACTGCAGGAAGCAATGTCCAGTGGTGCCAAAGGAATTGTTCAGCAGCAAAAAAAGAAGATGTCACTGGATGAAATGATGCGTGAGACTCAGAACTTTATAGATAAAATTCGATTCTTAGTTGATGAGGTAATTCACATGGAAATTCAGATAAATTTAAAATCCAGGGCTTGACTTTGATTTTCATAATCCCTGGTGAAGAGTAACTATTGGTCAGGTTATCGAGAGTTATCCAAGAGGTATCTTGACCACGTGTTGTTAACAGACTTGGGTGGGAAACACTGGGCTATATGGTATGGAGAGGATGCAGTATGGAGAGCTTTTCTTCCTTTTTTTAAAAGATAAAGTCATCCCATATGCGCCCTAGTGGTTTGAAGACAGTCTGCTTTCTGATCTGAATTCATGTCTCCACTTGTACAGCCGTAGTGATTTGGGCTGGTATGAGCTCAGGAGTCTCTCTGTTATAGTAGAAAAACTGTGCAAACTTCACTGTACAAACATTACTTTGGCATGCTACTAAGCCTGAGAATAACAGAAGAACAGACATATTTGGTCAGGCCAAAATCCAGTCAGTAGAACATTGTCCATCTGAGAGCTGTCAGTGCTGGCAAATTAAACAGGGTCATCACTATACCCTGGCTCAGAGAACAAGTGACCCAACCTGGAATGTTTTGTAGCCTACTCTCAAATCTTCTTCCTTCCCAAAACAGTGACCTTGCTCACAGTGACTCCTGGGCACAGCCACTGGGCTGGTCTTTGCTTCAAACCATGCTCAGGCTTAGCTTGGAGAAATGTTATTTGGGACAGGTCAGGGTGATGCCATGGAACAACTAGTTCTCACAAGCAGAGCAGATACTGTACACCAGTGCTTAATTTTGGCCCTGGTCCTTTCTGGTTTGCTGGTATAAATTAAATTGATGGTATTTCCATGACAGATACTTTCAGCTTACACAATCTGTGGGTAAGTTATTTCCTGAGACAGAGTCTACCCTGATTTTTAGTTTTAGTTTCTCCCAAAATGATTTATGGAATGAGTGCTCCTTAATCACTCTACAAAGCTCTTTACCATCAGCTGTGCCTAGAAATGGAGGTTTGGACTGCAAAGTATTAAGTGAAAGCCTCTTTTAGTCCAGGTGCTCATCTGTCACTCCACTGGAGCTGTGAGGGATCAGCTCTTGGTAGAAAGAGTTTTAACAAAAAATAATGGTGGTGACTCGTAGAAAGAATTTGGTTTTACTTTAATATTCTTCATCATTTAACAGCCGCAGAATACAGTGCCTGATGTGTTCATCTGGATGCTCAGTAGCAACAAGAGAGTTGCATATGCAAGAGTCCCAGCAAAAAACATACTCTACTCCCCAGCAAAAGAGCAGAGAGGCAAGGACTGTGGGAAGATTAAAACCCATTTCCTGAAAGTAAGTCTGGGGCACGCTGCAGACACAGGTAGTGCCTGGGGAACATTCGGTATTCAAATTTCCTCCAGGGATTGTATTTTACAGAGTCATTTTTGCAATATACTAAAAATGTGTACACATTTGTATCTGCTATCTGTGAACGTTTGCTTCTTACATTGATGCTTGTCATTCTTGAAGCACTGCATCGTTGGTGGGCTTTTGGTGTATGGGTAATTAATTCTCCCACTACTTGTTATGGCAAGTATATAACATTGTTTATCTATAGCTGCGTATGTAAACAGATAGAAGAGGTACAGCCTCTTTGCTGCCAAAGACATCAGAATGCAGCACGTAAAAGTCTGGGAGGAAACTGGTAAGAGATCAGCACGCAGAACCTCAGATAGCAAGGAAATACAGGTTTTCAGAGGTAATACACCAATTATTTATGCTTGCTGTTTAAAATGTGCCTAGGTTTGTGTAATACATGTCCAAAATACTGTTATAGGATTATTTAAATTGAGGGAAAGTCTTCATGGATATAACTCTACAAAGCCAGCATGAGTGGTAGTACCCAATAGTGGAGTATTATGGAATGTAATTGTTACTGTGGCCATCAGGAAAAGCCCAAACACACAATTCAATAGTAACTTCATATTAAGAATTTTTAGTGGTTTTTTTATCTGGAGCTGCTGGGAGCACTCCCATAAAGCACAGGTAAAGAGCGGGAATGAAATATCTAATCTTCTTAGAGTTGCACAGGTACTTCTCAAGCACACTACTATTTGCCTGCACAAACCCAAAAATATGGTAATTAACTCTCCAGCCCCTTCAATATCAAGAATTACCTTAGGAACAGATAATGTTAAACATGGAGCTTAACAGAGGTAGATGAATTGGGAAGGAAAAGTCAGGAAATAATAGTATTTTTTGTCAAGACTAGTAACATTTTATACTGGAATATGTTTTCTGACCTGCCCAATTGAGTAATTTTTTTAGTAATACATGGGACTAACTATTGGTGAACAACAAAACTGCATAAAATGGAAAGTCGGCTGAAGTCTGGGGAAAGTAGATATGAACTAGTACTGATAAGCTTACAGGTATTAGGTAGCCTACACAAATCTCTGCATATTAGGCAGTGTGCCATTTGCATAGGCTTTCAGCTGAACAAACTACTCATTTCTTCCCAAAGAATCACAGAAGTTCCTTGTGTTAAAGGAGTCTCAGGTCCAGTCACTGTGGAGATATGACATTTATCAGCATATCAACTCACTGAATGCTCCCTTATTTTACTCTGAATTGATAGGACTCGGCATCCAGCTGTCTCTCTTGAGCTTGTTGGTGATGGGTGGATTTTTTTTCTGCAGTTACCAGGCAAGCGCCCTTTGGGTTGGAATGTGCAGGCAAAAGTGGACATCTACCTATGGCTTGGACCTGCCAGCTATGCCCACAGCATCATGGAGAACTTGCCTGTAGGATATGAGACTGAATTACCATCTAACACCAACACAGGGCACAGTGTGGTGCCTTCACCTGCCTGCCTGCTGTATACAAGTAAGGCATTGCTTCTTCTCCTTATTAGCAACTAAGATACATGGTCCCAAAGGCTCTAATTCAGAGGGTGGCACAACCTCTGTTTAAAGTAACTTGTTCTAAGAGGATCACAGTCTAGCATCCTTTCATCAGAAAAGGCTGGTTTCATTACCAAGTCATCAGTCCTGTTACTGACACATTGCAGATGTCAGGGAAAGAAAGGACCTGTTCGCTTACAATTTCTGTTCCCTGTCCCATGAGTGTGTCTCCTCATAATAAGGAAGCATCTTTCAGTTCTCCTGATGATGTTACTATGATGAACATCTAGTAAATAAGCCAGTGATAGGAGATAAATCAGGCAGTTAACCTTGCAGTAGAGACTTATATTGGACATTGATTTTAAGTGAACATAAAAGTCTTACACAACTTCTGAGTGTCTCAGGTGTTTCTTTAGTGAGAGAGCACTAGCAACAGTTCCCACTATCAGATCCTGGCTGGACAGCAGGTGATGAATCTTCCCTCCCTCCCTATGTGCTGCATCATTTCTATGAAGCTGACGCTGTTGTTTTATTTGCAATGACATAGCCCCGCACCTCTTCCAGCTGAGAGCCCACATGTACCAGGCGAGGGGGCTCATTGCAGCTGACAGCTCTGGACTGTCCGATCCTTTTGCAAAAGTCACTTTCACATCACGCTGCCAGACCACGAAGGTAAGATCCAAAGTTTCTTTTAGTACATTAGGAAAATTTAAATGCCTGCTACTAAAGGGCAGCTTCTGCCAGTCCACTGCAAGCAAGGCAAAAGTGTAGGTCTAACCCACTACTGTAACATGAAGTGCAGTAACGCTAGTTTATTTTAGCTCGGATGTCAGATTCTCTGGAGCTACTGGAATTTTGTAACAAGTCAATTACCTTTCTCTACATCTTTCTCCATAGGTTTTAAATTCGGGCTGTTGTCATTACTTGGTACAAGGATGAACCCCCATGGTTCTTTTTTCCTAGTCTATGCATATAATGATTGAGCAAAGAGTGAAAACCTTTATATGGCTTCTGTAGCCGCACAAGCCAGCACAGCTCTTTGTGATGGAACTTGGCAAAGCGTGCTGGTGGTTTTAGTGTGGCAAAATTGAAATGAGTTGACAACTGAGAGATGCTAGACTTTCTGTACCACTTAAAAGCTGCAAAAATGTCCCCATAGGGCTTGGTGTCACATCTCCCTCAGGCGTCTCCAAGGGGCGAACGGTCTCCTCTGGATATTAGATGGAGCATCTAGAGAGAAGGGGGAACTTCTACAGAGCTCCAGCAAGAAGAGTTGAATTATAGCCCTGGCAAATGAGCAGGAGGATAAACCCTCACAGAACATGAAACACGACTTGTAGAGGTCTTGAGCCCTCTACAATTACCCTGAATCTAAAATGGGGCTGGGTCTTCTGAAACCCAGGTCACAAGCAAAATTTGCTCTGCCAAATATGGTCTTGCTTCAGAAAAAGTACTTAACTACCTCATTCAGCTGTCCTCCAAAAAAAAAAAAAAAAAAACCCCACATAAAACTGTTTTAATTTAGCTAATTCTAAAATTTTTGTGACACCCTCTTCTCTTACAAATCAAGTTCTGTAGTACATGCTAAAGGGAGTGAGAGGCAAAAACCTTTCTCTGCTCTAAGTTGTTGGTGTCTTTTTGTGCTGCTTTTGCCTCAAGGATATGAATTGACTTTTTCCTGTAATGTGCTTTTTGCTTCTATTAGAAGTTTGTGCATGAAGCCAATGAAGTTCTTGTTCAGATGCACCAGATTCAGAATAATAGAATTTGGCTCAGGAGAAACAGGATTTCATAGGCACAGAAATGTAAAGTTTATTCACTGCTTGAATAAAATATTGCAGCCAATAACTTGCATGTTTTTAGAAGACTGTCAGCCAACTGCCAATCAAATGTGATTGAGAGCCTTAATTTCCATTTCCATGAGTTTGTTTCCATTCAAAAGAGTGATAGCAGGTTATGAGTCATTTTGCAGTTGGCATATTTTTCCTCTTTAAATGTTATCTTTGTTAAATATATAACCTGCCAAGACAATTAAAACATTGTCTGTGATGAAAAACCATAAGCATCCAAATAAGCTAAATCACAACAAATTCAAAAATATTGATTTATTATGAGTGATTCTTTATTTATTTTTTCTTAAAGTGTTACATATCATTACACTGAAGGAAAAACAAGATTGAAATAATGTACCCTGGAGAAGTGAAAAGTGGCCTCAATTTAGGGCAAAGGCTTTATTTTAATAGCATTGGACATGCACCTGCTTTCCTTTAGATTTAATACTGAGCTTTGTCTACACAGACTGGTGGTCATGTATTGATACACTTGTGAGGAGGCCTGTGAGGCAAACAGGGAAATGGAGAAACTGGAGATACCAGCCTTGAAACAAAAGAATTATATTGTTCAGGCTGAAAGTAGCTGTTAAAAAATGAGGTGTCTCAGACAAGAAATTGTTCAGGCTGTGGGAAAGGACATCACCAGCAGATCAGCACATCCTGCTGAGGGACTCGCAGCTGACCAGTTCATAGCTCATTAAACATTTTCCCTCTTCCATTAGATCATTTCTCAGACGTTATCCCCCACCTGGAACCAGATGCTGCTCTTCAACAGCATTGTGCTTCACGGAGACAGAGAGGAGATTGCTCAGTTCCCACCAGAGATTGTCATCGAGCTGTATGATGACGATGCAGTGGTAAACTCAAATTCTTTAAAAACCTGGGCTCTTGTATCTTACTGCCAGTGACAAAGCAAAGCTGTGTCACTGAATAGGCATTAAATGGTTGACTTTGCTGAGTGGAGCTCAGTGTTACAGTGGTTTGCAGCTTAACATCTGAAAACAGCCCCAAAACTCATTTTATGTCCTTGCAAAGCTGTGGCCTTGTTTTTTCCCAAGTAAATCTTGCTCCCAAAGGCCAGCTTGCAGAAATCAGAAGCATCTTACCTTCACCTCCCTTGCGCACAACTGTAAGTATTATATCTAAGTCTGGGGAGACACAGATATCTCTTACCATGCAAACCGTGACACAGTCTCACTGTCTGAATGTAGAGCTCAGAAACTTTGGACGTTCTGAAGAGGTAATAAGTACTCAGCTCTCCACTTTTGTAGCTGCCTTGCACTTTACCTTGTTCTTTCCATCAGGAGAAGTTTGGTTTTTTTCCTAAACGCTCTGTCATCTTGGCTCCTGTGACACCTCTGAAATTCGAATGCATTTGACACTTGTATTCCCCTTTATTTAGGGTAAGGCAGAATATATCGGGTCTACAGTGGCTGCCCCAGTGGTGAGACTTGCTGATCAAAACTATGAGCCACCTAAACTTTCCTACCACGAATTGCACTGTGGAAATCTTTCAGGAGGAGACCTTCTTGCTACGTTTGAGCTTCTGGAGGTAAACTAGTCATTCTCAACCATTGCACTTTTACACCGTGGGCTCACAAAAGCAGCTGTGGTATCAAGGCCCCTCACCCTCTTGAATTAATGGTAGTTGGAATTGGACCTCTGCATAGTCCCCATGCAGTCTTTGTCACTCCCTCCACCCTGCCTGGGGCCACTGTCCATGCACACACCACTGCCAGCCCCTCATGTGCTCTGAGCCTCCTTTGCCCATCACTTGCCCTGTCCTTATCTGGGCTCTGGTCTGAGAAACAACTGTGAAAATCCCTCCACCGTGGCAATGACTTCAGCAACCCCAGAGCTCTCAATACTGCTTTCACTCTCAGGAAAACAAAGTGGTGAATAATGACTGGATTAGAGACACTAAGTTTTCAGATACCACTAACATAAGAAATGTTACACTGGCTTCCAACTGCGAGACAAAAGACAAATTCATGTTACCTTTGGCACTAGCCCAACAGATGCCTGAGTGGGGTGCATTGTACCTGGGATTTCAGGGAATTTCAGTGGAATTTGCAGAACCACCAGTTACAGAAAACCTCTCTGCTGAAAACCTGAAATTCTGAAATGGGAAAGATGTGGAACTCAATGACACATTTTACAGATATTCCCAAGACAAAACAGGCTTTTAAGCATGATGGGCTACTTATATTCCAGGTGAAAGCTTGAAATGACACCATGGGGAATATTTCCCCCTCTTAGGGGTAGAGTCTGGTACCTTAGCCATAATTTTCCCACTTTCCAATTGAAATCCACTTTTTGGTGAACAAAGAAAGCATTATATTTTGTTATACCATCTTTTGGGACAAGGGAAGGAGCACTGCTACTAAGATATATTCAGACAGACCTCTAAGACTTCTGTAGAGGTTGACAAGAACTGTAAGTAAAGACCCTACAGTCCTTAATTTCACTGTCTGTATTGTTCTTCTGAGTGACAACACTCTAGAGCATCTCACATGGTAGATAATAGCAATATGGACATTAAAGAAATGTTCAGGAAAAGATTACCTAATAAACATTTGCCAGGCTTCAAAGCACTCCCAGAGCTGATGTGCTGGTGGCTCCTTCCAAAATCAGGGGATTCCTGATGATGCTCTGTGTGAGGATGGAAACAAAAATCTCACATTGTTAATTTATTCCTGTGCTGAACCCATAATCTTTCAGTGCTTGATAACTCTGACCTGCAGGTACTGCTTGGTTCAGCTGAAGAAATGTTGTGAAAGAAATGAATGCTTCTTTCTCAAAATGAATGTAGTAAGCTGGGTCTTGCTGAAGGGAGAAAATTATTCTTGTAACAGTAGACTGAAAAATAATACAGACTGGTGAATACTAGTAATCTTGATTTTGCTCAAAGTGGACTCAGGACTTGCTGGGGTTTTTTTGTTTGGTTTGGTTTTTTAAATCAAAAAAGTGAAATTCCCTTGTAAACACACCCTCCGGGTATTTTCCACTACTGTCATTGGAGTGATAGATCATTCTTCACCTCTTGCTCTGTGCAGTTTCAGTGTGATCACAAGGCAAAGTGCTTTCTGAGTTATAGCAAGATAATTTCACTGAAATTAAGAGTTTCACTGTGTAATACAGAAACACTCTCAACTCCACCAGTGGCTGTTAGATGTTGGAAAACTGGGGACTTCGCAATATATTAGAGAACTCTTTAGTTAACGGCAATACTTAAAAAGAAGTTCACAGCTTGAACTTCTGGTAGGTCTGATCATCAGGTGCTGGCTTCAACTGTTTTACGTAGAAATTTGCTACATAAAGAAGGTTGTAAATACACTGTTGAAAACTAGGAAGGGGTTGGGAAATGAAGCCAGGGAGCTTTCCCACACAAGATGAACATAACAGGCAACAGAGCTTGGGACATGGCAAGACGCAAAGAGATGACCAAGCCTCAGAGCTGCAGTGGAGCATGCTCTCCTCCCACCCACCTGGCACAGGGCAATCATGTATGACCAAATAAACTTCTGAACATGGGGCAGACTTCTGTGAAATCACACACAAAGAACGTAAGTGCCTTCTGCTGCAAGCTGGAGATGTGGTTTGCAAATTCTCAAACGGTGACAGAGTACAATAACGCAGGACTGCCATTCCATAGTGGATGAAGAGCAGTGTGTGTGTCTGGCAAATGTGTGGGTTAGCTGATGTGTGCTGTCAGTTCGCCAGCCTTTTTATACTAGAATCAGATCTAGAATTTTCCTGTGAAAGTCTTCTAAGCAGCTTTGCTCAGAGTTTTTATTAAATAGAATTACCAAGCTTTCCATTTTTAGTAAATAGTATTACATGCTTCAGTGTATGCATATCTTTAGGGCAGGCTATGTCCTACTAGGACACAGGAGTCATCTTTTTTTTTTCTTTTCCTCCAGAAAAGTGCATAAACCACATCTATTGAATACTCTTCCAGCCAAATGTTTTAGCATCACAGCAGGACAGAGCAATCCAGGTCAAGTTCCTCTCACAGCACAACCCGTCTGCTCTGCAACGTGTCTTGTAAAACTGCAGTAAACTGATGTGTTCTATGTGCCATTCACAGATACTTCTGATACTGTTTTATTCTTCCAAAAACCAGCCTAAGTTATGACTGCTTAATTTTTCAGATTCCTGAGTCAGATCCAGACAGACTTCCCCCACTGGATCCACCAGATATTGGCCAGATTTACCCGGTCCCAGCTAACATCCGTCCTGTTTTAAGCAAATACAGAGTGGAGGTGAGTTACTTAGAGTATTTCCATTTTTACTTTTATTCTCCTATTGAACTGTTACTGTAAGGGATGATGGTTTTATAATCCTAATCAATAGGAATCATGTAAAAATAGCATTTGGATCCCAAAACAAATGTGGTAATCTTAGATTAGGTTGATTCTCTGCGGCTGGGCATGTAAAGCAGTGCTTCCACTCGACGCCAGCTATGTCTCAGTCCTGACCTGCTGGGAAGGGACTGCTCCCACGGCAGAGTGTGGCTGATGGACCTGTGCTCTCTGTGCAGTCCAGGGAAGTGTCTGCAGGAGATGGAGATCTTCCCCTTGCAGGTGACCTCACTGGAGGAGAAGCTCAGCATCAGCCACCTCCCAGGTTTTTCTGGGTCCCAAATTTCAGCTAAGCAATGTCTTCTGCCAGCATACACGTTCGCACCTTCTTTGCCCTCCTCTCTTGCACCATTTGGGTGGAAAGTGGCCTTATGTTAGAGAACAGGGAAATGTGGCAGCTTTTCATGTCCATCTAACACCCGGATGCTGCCCAGCCTCACCACTCTCTGCCAGTCATCCTATAGTCTTCACACCACCTGCTTATTTGTGTATTTTGCTTTACCAGGTCAGACCCTGCATACATTACCTGGTGGTCCTTCCCCAGAAATAATCTTTTGGGGGCCCAGAAGCAGTTTCAGCTTTGCTGTCTAAGATCAAGTAATTGAGCTGCTGAAAAGGAGAGAACCATTATTATGTCTGTTATATCATTTAGATAAGCTACTGCTTTCTGTACATAGGAAAGAGGAATTTCTTAGCAAGATTCTATTGGGGGTTTTTGTTGGGGTTTTTGTTGTTTTTTGTTTTGTTTTGTTTTTGTTTTTGTTTTACACCTGACATTGTGAGGTAAATAAGCCCCTGCAGCTTGATTACTTTGTGCTGCTTGTACATTTTCTATTTTTTGCTGCTGTGACGTTCATCCCAACTAGCTCTAAAGAACTCGACTTACAAGTATCCTCACTGTAGGCTTCTTGTTTGGAGCAGAGCAGCCACCCTTCCAGTGATTCAGATCTTAAATAGATTAAATTACATTTTGGAACTGCACCTCTATTTCCTTTGGTTTTGGAGGGAGCCCAGGACAACTCCACTCCCCACTTGGATGCCTTAGACACTTTAAAATCAGGGAAATTGCACCCAGATCCAGACAGTTAAATTGCTACAAGAATAGATTTATAGTTGAAGTGAGTGTGAAATATGGACTCTGGAGGATATCCAGTAAGGAAATAACACAAAATTAATATAACACAACTATTTTTTGTTAAGGTATTATAAACTATATCTCACACTGCTGGAAAAGGCCATAGAACCCTTGTAACTATGGAATTGTGTTCCAGTCTTAATTGGGAACCTCGTGCAACAGAGCTGGATCTCACTGATCCTCATGCTCCTGCAGTGCTCCTTGCCACTCTCTGACTCACACAAATCCTCAGTCCTGTCAGTGGTGAAGTGGTTCACAAAGTCCTCTATGTTCCCTTTTGGTTCCAGTGGTCATGCTTGTGAGACTCAAGGCTTCTCTCACCAATGGTAACATAACCATCTCTTGTTGCCTCAGCCCTCTCCTTCAGGACCCCCTAGTATATACCGTATAACGTCCAATTTTTCCTGCAGACTTCTATTTTACAGACCCAGTCTCCTTCTTGTCCTCCATACCAGAAACAGGGTGCTTTGAAGGCAAGCTGCTTGAAGACTTCCCTCCATCCATTGCAGAGCTGAGGGCTAGCTCAGCTGGCAAACTTCCACTAATCACCTCTGCTAGTATGGGATTTGTTTGCTCTTTCAACAGCTCTGGTGTTTTAAACAAGCCAAGCTCCTGCCCTCCAGATGAACAGTCCTCTTGCCTAGTTGAAAAGACAACTTTCCCAAATCTGATTATTATGGCTTGCTGTTGGCAATAACTTGTTGATAACAGTTGGATGTTATTAATTGCTTTAACTTCCACTATTAATCCTGATGGTTATTGGATATAAAATTTAAGTTGCTGTCCTTTGTTCTTCTTTTTTCTAGTAGTCTGGAATTCCCAAAAGGATAGAAGGTGATGGGATTCCAGCAGTGGCTTCCTCTAGACTGAGGGGTCTCTGCAGACTGCTGATGTTTCTCTCTCCCCAAACAGGTCCTGTTCTGGGGTGTTCGAGAGCTGAAGAAAGTCCAGCTCCTCTCTGTCGATCGTCCCCAGGTTCTTATTGAGTGTGCAGGCAAAGGAGTGAAATCCTCTGTAATCCAGAGCTACAAGAAAAATCCCAATTTCAGTAGCCTTGCAGACTGGTTCGAAGTGGTGGGTACAGCATGCTGCTCCTTGCCTGGCCATTCTCTGGTTAGGCAAGGGGTTAATTACAAATTTCCTTCCTTTCTTTACAAATAATGTCTTGATTAAATACTAAAGGACACCAATTCTCATGCAAAAGCTACTGATACGGAGCAGATCATCCTGAGTGCCATTACACTCCATGTACAGGACAACCAGGTGATCAGGCCCAGTCAGCGTGGTTTTATGAAAGGCAGGTCCTGCTTGACTAACCTGATCTCCGTCTCTGACAAGGTGACCCACCTAGTGGATGAGGGAAAGGCTGTGGATGTTGTTTACCAGGACTTCATTAAAGCGTTTGACACTGTTTCCCACAGTGTTTATCACAAAAAACCTGGCTACTCATGGCTTGGATGTGTGTACGCTCTGCTGGGTAAAACACTGGCTGGATGGCTGTGCCCAGAGAGTGGTGGTGAATGGAGTTTAATCCAGCTGGTGGCCGGTCACAAGTGGTGATTCCCAGGGTTCAGTATTGGGGTCACTCTTCTTTAATACCTTTTTGAATGATCTTGATGATGAGCTAAGTTTGCAGATGACACCAATTTAGGTAGGAGTGTTGATCTGCCTGAGACTAAAAAGGCTCTCTAAAAGGCCTTTCTTGAGGGACCTGGACAGGCTGGATCGATGACCTGTGCCCAGTTGTTCAAGCTTTGACAAGGCCAAGTGCTGGGTCCTGTTTTGGGGTCAAAACAACCCCCTGCAGTGCTGCAGGCTTGGGAAAAGAGTGGATGGGAAACTGCCTGGCAGAAAAGGACCTGGGGTGTTGATCAACAGCTGGCTGAATATGAGCCAGCAGTGTGCCCAGATGGTCAAGAAGGCCAACAGCATCCTCACTTGTATCAGCAATAGTGTGGCCAGCAGGACCAGGAAAGTGATCATCTCCCTGTACTTGGCAGTGGTGAGGCCACATCTCGAGTACTTTGTTCAGTTTTGGAAACCTTAATATGAGAAAGATATCAGTGAGCTGGGGAGGGTTCAGAGAAGGACAGTGAAGCTGGTGAAGGGCCTATAGCACAAGCCTTTTGAGGAGCAGCTGAGGGAACTGGGGCTATATCTATAACAGGAGCTCATACATGACAGCAGAGTCTGTATGGTCCTCTCTGTATTCTTAAGGACAAAGATTTTTCCAGACTTTGCAGAAAACTATATTGCCTATGCTCTACGCGTTTTGCATTTTGAGTATGTTAATAGTTGAGGAGGAGGAAGGAGGGAAGAGTAAAAGCCTCATTGCTGTGCACAACAGATATTCTATACGTGTTCTATATTCTCTAGCGACTCTCATGCTGTTGTCTGTCCTCCTCCACTAGGAGCTGCCTGAAAATGAACTCTTACATCCACCACTAAGCATCTGTGTGGTCGACTGGAGAGCATTTGGGAGGAGTACTCTTGTTGGAACGCATACCATCAATTGCCTTAAGCAGTTCCTATGTAAAACCCGGTTGAGACCTCAAGCTACAGCAAACAGACTAGACATTGCAGAAATTGAGGAAGGTAAATGTCTCAAGTAAAAAGATAAAGGACCTATTCAGAGGCTTAATACTAGGCGTGTACTTGGAACATATGCTTTATGTGTTCAGCATAGAGTCAACCCCTTAATGATATGATTGTTTGATGAGCACCAAATGTGACAATAGTATTTCTGGAAAAATCTTGCCTAACTTGCAAACGCTCAATTTCAGCTTCACCTGAGTCATCCCAGCCTGCTGAATTATCCCAAGAACCATTTTTAGCTGACCACATCTATGCTGAGGTGGAGCAAGGTAAATGTACAGTGGTAGAGCCAGATCCACATCTCGCAACACTTCCTGGCACTGAGCTGGAGCACTCTGCCTCTGAACCAGGGAAAGAGAGAAAACAAAAGGTGGGTATAGCTGAAGCTGCCAGCAAGCTTTCTGCTGCAGTCTTGAAGACTTTAACCCTTACTTATAAAATGGTAATCTCTTACTTGTCTCAGGATTAGAGATTCTGATGCTGATGTTAACACCCACAATGTCTTGCTGACCCTTGACAGAACTAATTAGAAATGCAGCTTTGACCCCACAAAATTTCATTATTTCCATCAACAGATACTTCTTTTCTTTCCTTTTGTGCTAGATGGTCATCTTACAGGCAAGTACTACCAGAGCAGTAGGATTTTTGCTTTTTGTGGCCTTGAATGATCTACTTAGTTGTAAAACTCTCACTGTGAAGGACTGTTTCTGTGTCCATGGCATTTAGGCAGGAATGAAAGAGCCCTTGTGTTAGATGCTGTACAAACACGGAGTAGAAAACCTGTTTCTGAAAGATCTTGTGGTCAAAATATAAAACTGGTGTCAGTCTGTGTGTAGAAGATAGGAAAGTACAGGGAATCAGGGTAATTCTGGTCAGCATGGTGTTTACAGTACAGAATATGCTCTAAACTGTACACATTATTTTTCATTCAGATGCACACGCTCCTCCTTTCTCTATAGTTTTTCCCATCATAATCATTCTTTTTTTAACAACAATAAAAGCAGAGGATGCAGGATGAAGTTTCATTTCAGAAGCTGTTTCTGCAGCTACATAAAGCATGTTCCTTTAACCTTTGATATTTCAATTTCAATGGTGAGATGTTTCTAGCAGCCTTCGTAATAAGGAGGTCAAAGAAACTGCAGGGGTGTCTTGTTCTCCAGATGCACACACCAATCTGGATCTTTTGTTTGGTACTAAATAATTTTAATGTATGACAGCGAAGTATAGCAAGAAAAGAGTAATATAGGGAGCACTGTAGTTTAACCATTTGTGTTATAATAATTATCATTCCCTCTTATCTATCACTCCCAATTAATTATCTGTCTTTGCTCTGGCCTCGCCTGCCAAGCTGATAACTCTCTGTAAGGGTGCAGGTGAAACACACGACTGAACAAGGGTCAATCTTTACGCAACAATGAAGTTAGCAAGATTTGCCAGATGAGCTGGTGATCTTCAGGATCAGATTTTAGCTTTTTGTAAGAAAATGGCTAAACTGCAGAAACTGTTAGGACTCTTTCTTCTTCCAAAAGGCAATAAAGTAATAATTGGAATTCTTAAAATACTTGCAGACTTAAGTGGAAGAAACTGATCTGTATCTCAATATTTGCATCCCTTACAATGTTAAAACCTATTTCTCTTTGTCAATTTGCCTGTTGCATAGGTTGCTCCTGTGGCAGTGTCTCAAATGTTCCAAGTTTTTACATCCTCAATAGGTAATATAGAGATAGCTTTAATAATGTGATGATTGTGATGAAGTGTCTTAGAATAAAAGACAAACATTAATGCATATTACATTTTTATTTAGTTCCTGAAGTTTGACATTTTCTTCATATACATCTGTTCATGCTTGATGTCATGAATCGGGAGACTAGTTTTAATGAGCACTAGAGTTAACAGTGTTTTCCGCATATTTTGACAGGATATGAAAAAATCCATCCGCCGATCAACAAAGAGGAGAAAAAGAACAATTGCAGATGAATCAGCTGAAAATGTTATAGATTGGTGGTCAAAATACTATGCTTCTGTGCTCAAAATGCAAAAGGTAAGTCATTCAGCATGCCCCAAACTCTCACAGATGAACAATGCTGTAAAAGTAGATTTATTGCTGAACGCCCCCTTTTCGGTATTACTTTCATAACAAGGAGTTTGTCCATCATATTTTTCTTTTGAAAGGCAAAAGGAATTTTTTCCAGTGAGGGAAAGCCTGAAGACAGTAAGTAAATTATTTGCATTTTTCTATACTGTATTTTTCTACGGCTAATACTTTTCTTCTCTATTCCTTTACCTTTGGCAATTAATGTCTGGTAACAGAGTACTGCTGGTATATGGGGTTCTTTCCTTTACAGCTGACCAGATGATGGGTAGGATAAAACTTCACAGTCAGTGTTCGGTTAACATGAGTTTCCTGTCATTTAAATCTCACGCACAAAAAATTTACAAAAATCAAAATGTACATGATAGAAGGTGGGAGATTGTTCTAATCTCAGACTGCATTTGTAGCAGGTTCAGAAAAAGAAGATTCTCTTAATTTTTAATCCACTCAGGATCAATTAGAAATTTTGTCACAATCGACATCCACCTACATGCTATTCAGGCAGTTGTGGCATACTGTTTTTTTACTGATGACTTCAGGCCTTGTAAATTCTCCTCTAACAGTTTTTGTTGCATATTTTCACCTATGATGACAAGTATTATACAAGACAACACTGATATGATATATACATGTATATATTTCTAGATATCTAGTGATATCAAACACACACAAACTACTCAAAAAATGAAAGTAAAGTGAACTCAAAATTCAGATTTCAACCAAAGAACTGAACCATCTCAGTGCTGTTTTTGAGGACTTTCTCTCCTTTTGTTGGGAAGTTTCCCTTCAGTGACTGGAGACTGGTTTGAAACTGGTCAGATCCCTCCTTCCATTTCTCATACTTCTAGGCTTTCACAAGGTGAGAAACACTGTATTTTGTGATAGCTTTGAGCAGAGAAGGACTCGGATCGCCTGATATGTGAAGCACCACTAAGCCTAAATGCTGGGTTACAGTTTTAAATAAACCTTGTATGTTATGTAAAAGCTGTCAAGATCTGTTAGTTTGCTTATAGAAGGAGTCAGAGAGAAAGCAAAAGGGTGTTCTGGGAGATGGCCAGCACAGGAGTGATACCGGACACCATCACACTTGATCCACCAAGCCAATCATGAAGACTATTAGCCACAGAGAAGACAAAATGCCACCTCTCTGCCTGGGAGGAGCTGTGAGAAAAGACAGGACCCTATGCTTGGTAGCAGAACAATGAATGGAGAAGGAGTCAGGGGGACTCTTTAGAATGTATTTTGCATCCTTATCTGAAGCATTTGATGTGCCTTGCTCACTAAAACCTACATGATGTCATGAAATCTCTACAGATCAGCAGATTTCTGACCACATCGCATTGATTATAGAAGAGGAGCCAGACAAAAAGAGGAAGGATAAGACATTAAAAAGGAAACAGAAAGAAACGCCAAACCTAGCA
>WEIS01027345.1:0-37003 GCA_013389965.1 Todus mexicanus
AGGCCTTTTGTGTGGTATTTCAACAGTATCTCTTGGGATGCTATGTTCAGCTGCCAACATGATGCAATGAGCTGGTATATCCACAACACAGCAAAATGTTGTGCTTTGGTGTAGAAGCAGTTTACCACTGACACACTGGTGCACTGAGCCTCAGATTTGCTTGTGGCTCATTTGCTGCATACTCAAAATTCTGGTGCATGGGCTGAATTGGGTCAAGTTCCCCAATGTAGGAAATATCAGAGGAATGTGTAATGGATTTTTCTTCCAGACATGGGGTCATTTGAGTCTGCCTGTTAATTTTGTGTTTGATTTGGACATCAACAAGACACATTAATTGTTCTCATCCTGTCAGTGATGTGTGGGAAATTAAAAAACTGTCCGTTAGATGTGATTCTGGTTATAGGACCAAAAAGGGTGATGTACAAGTTTCCTTAATTTTTCAGAGAGATGGCAGAACTAGACTGGTAGTGATGGCAGTGAGGTGATAATCAATGTAGTTTGGTGGGGACTGTAGCGACAGTGGGAACGTCTGTCTCTTTCTCAAAGCCGTTCAGTGATGCTGTCCCTCCTCACAGACCTTCTGATGAAGAGCTGTGGAGCACTACGCCTAACGATTCTCCTGTGCTTGATCTTGGGCATGGATGTGAGTTGGCTCTTTTAGGAGTGTGCATCTCTTCTGCCTTGCCAGATACTCTCATCAATGGCAAAAAGCATTACGCGCTGTATACCTGTATATGACTTTCAGAGTGGTGTTTTTACTTCCTTAATATTGCTAGATAGAGCAACAAGAGCTGGAGGAGACTGGTTTGCTCTTCAGTTTTGCAGACATTGTGTTGTAAGGGGTTTTATTTTGTGTGTTTGGGGTTTTTTGTTTACTGTCCTTTGCTGTGTTCATGTTCCATAATATTACAGCTCCATAAGGAAGTTAGATGAATCCTACCCATCCCCTGATGGAACTCATCTGTAAAGATGTCTGCAAAAAGGACAAATTCTGCTAGAAATACAGAGAAGATAAACAGCACCTATGAATAGTAACTCCCTTACCCTTCATCAATCTTTACCCAAGCTTTTTTTTGTCATACAGTAGCTCAGTTTAAATTTCTTCCTGTAGTAAACTGAGGTCCACTTTAATTGTGATATAAAGGTACCTGGTTTTTCATTGAACTGCACACCTCAAAAGTTGTGCTTCATAACATTCATAACATACCACAGATAATTTTGCCTTTGTTAATGGCATGAGGTTCTTTAGAGGACCCCACCCAAGGTTGCCTATAGTATTAGTTGACAAAACTAGGGGACCGGTCACCTCTCTCTATACACCATGTCCTCCTCCTTTGAAGAATACTTCACTACAGTTGGGGCTGTATTAAATGTTCTTCCTACCCCTTCTCAAGTAGATGATGTGAACACCCTACTGTGGCATCAACAAGGTGAATGTGAAGTTGCTGTTTGTGAGAAGAAACCCTCTGACAAGTAGTTATCAATGTGTCGGACTCTTCATGTTAACACTGTAGGTGACTCCATACATCTATCTTTCGACAATAGAATAGTTAAACACCCACAACTGGCATTAATTCATGTGTGTGTGATCATTTTCCTTCCTCCTTTCCATACGAGTCTTCACAGTTTGTGGCTATCAGTCAAGTGCCTGAAAAGGAATGTAGATGGTGTTAGGCATGTCTGTACCCCAAATGTGAATATCAGAAGAGTTGCTTCTAGAAGTAAAGAATTGTGGTATATTTACAACCAAGACACAAACGTGCAAATAGACTGCAACTTGGAGAACTCCAGTTAAAAGTAATCTCACTTTTATGCAAACTTGTGTATGATTTTTTTTCCAACTGATGAAGAGAGCCTTGACTTAGAACTATCTTGATTATTCAGAGCATGAAGCTTATTGAAAACTAAGCTGTTGCAAAAGGCAAATGGAGTGATTTTTCCTGCATCCTGTGGATGTAGCTTGATGACTGTAAATTTCAGCTTAGCTTTTTTAGCATGTGCCTGGACTAGGAATGTTAACTAGCTAAAATAGATTTAATAAGCTTTATACAATCAAGGAGAGAAGGAACAGGAGCTCATGTTCTACCTGATGGGGTTTGGATTAAAAGATAATGGGGTAAACGTGACTTGGAACACACTTGCTCCTTGCTGGCACGATGACAAGAATAAAACAAAACCCAAAACAAAACCAAAGAAAAACAGCCCAAATAAAGCCAGCCCTGCTAGTGATCATACTAAGTTTTAATAATTCCTCACAGTTAGGGGGATAGTAAAAGAAACCTGAATGAACAATTGAATGTGTTGCTTCTCTGAATTGCTTCAAAGATTAATTTCTAATGCTTCTCTCCTTACTGAAAGCAGGATTTCTTTTTTCTTTTGAAGTCCAAGATAGTGTATTTGCTTAACCAGGTTTTGTTGTATATGCAAGCACTGTAAATGGGAAATGTTTAGGGTCAGCACAGGGGCAGGTTATGCTTTCCCAGGACTCATTCTGTAGGTTCAAGTAACTTAATATGTGTGTATCTGAGTCCTAAGAAAAAATAATTTTATTTTAAGTAAAGAGAGCCAAAAATTGGATCAGAAACATCTTCAAGTTTTAGCTATTTTATTGATCCTTTCTCTGAAACAGGTAACTGAGCTCACATGTGTCTTATGGGCAGGTAACTAATGCCTATCACTTCTGTGAGAAACTACCAGCCAAGTGAGAAAGGCCAGTTTGGCATGTTCCCACCATGGAGGTTTGCAGGGCACTTCTGGTTTGGGCTACAGCTGCTCAGGGATCTGAGCTCCAGAATGTTGTGGTAGGCACAGTGGCAGGTTGTAGAGAGACAAGAGCAGAGTCTGTTAAAACACAACTGTAAACTGACATGAAACAACTGTAAACTGACATGAAACACTGAGAACTGAAGAAGCATCCGTCTGAAGACCTGCTTATCCTGACTTCTTGTCACTCTTGTGGCATCAGTTATGTCTACTTCCCAGAAAGGACTTCTGGATATTCTGAAAGAGATGGGTGTGCTGAGGCTGGAGGAGAGTCTTTCTAAGGGTTAAAGCAGCACCCCTCTGAGGACTGGAATTTAGGTAACAGGGACTTTCTATCAAGCACAATAGTGATGTCAGAATGGCCCTTGTAGATGCTCCATGCCCTGTTCAGTTTTCATTCACAGAAGGGATACCCCACAAAAGCCATCCTCATTGATAAGACAGTGCTCATCTTTCTCGCCCTTTTTCCTCTCGTGCACAAATAGGTTAATTTTCAATGTAAAGGAAACTTTACAATCAAAGGAAAAACAAAGGTTAGATTCCCTTTTTGTGGTGAGGGAGGGTGCAGGTTTGGGGCAGCAGTGCATCTAAGACACTGTTTGGTCTTAAATGTCTCCTCTGAGTTGCACAAAGCCTAGCTAGGGAGGATTCTGCAGCTGTCAGCATGGATATCTAGTTAATAGGAAGAAAAAAATAATGCATAAAACAATTTTTTAAAGACAAAAACACTTCCGTGGATGAGTATTTTGAAATGTTTACCCTTTACCACGTTGCAAACAATTGGAAAAGTATTTTGAAGATGATGACAGCTCTTTTAGAGCTCACTTTTTCCTTTCTGGGTCTAGTCCAATTTTCCTGGCATTGCAAAACATCTTTTTCACACTTCCCCCGACCCATCTTGAATGCCAAAAAAAGTAACTGTGGTTACATCAGAGGCTTACTCTTGGGGCAGAGCAGGAGGTAAGCAGGTGTGGTGTCTTGCTGCTCTTCCATTGCACTGCTTCTTCCTCGGTTGTAATTATTCTTGCAATTCTGCCTCCCACTGCTTACACTGCTACAGAGAGTTGCTTCATGTGGCTTTTCTCTCACCAACTGAGAGCAACCCCCCACCCTTCTCTTTCTGATCTCAAACCAGGGACTGAAGACACCATTAATTTCAAAACCTTCCCTACACTGGGTATATCTCTCTGATATTATCTCCTCTCTGCTTTCCCTCCCCATAGTGAATGTATCATATATCTGAATCCGGAGCCCTGTTCAGAGGGGAGATCTGTATCTGTGGTTTCATTTGACTGCCTTTTTGACTGAATTGCTGTGGCAGGCGCAGCTAAACCAGCACAAACACCAGCCCTGGTGTGCTGTGGCTGCTGCTGGCTGCCTGGCTCCTGCTATCCTCACCACCTCTGATGAGGGACCCTGTATTTGCCTTGGATCACTTGGCTGCTCTTGGCCTAAATGGCTTCTGTTGCACCTTATCCATAACATGCAGTCCTTTTCAAGCTGACAGCTTAAAGCTGGTTTCAAAGACAAAAGAATTTGATGCCAACACTGTTTCCAGATGGTATATGAAGTGCCAACATTTTGGTTTTGATGTTTTAATGGTGAAACAAAGTGCTTTCTGGTTTGGTGCTCTGAAGGGTGCTAGTAATCTCACTGGTGGCTGTTAGCATCAGCATTGATTTTGTCCAACTACTAATACCTGTGAAGAGCAGCCTTAAGCCAGTTAAAACCAGGTCTCTTGATTTAGCAATTTCCTTTCTTGTGAGTTGGGTTGTGAGTTTCTCCCAAGATGTGCAGTCTTTTATCATATGTGTAATGAGCACCTTTCAGAAAACTTCGGAGTATTGCAAGCAAAATCTTTTGCATAGCAGCAAGTGATCAAATCTTAGAGAAAACCATTTTGCAATTGTTCTAAACAGACTTCTAGTGGGACACCTCCCACTAGAGCAGGTTGCTCAAAACCCCATCCAACCTGGATTTAAACACTTCCAGGGGTGGGGCATCCACAACTTCTCTGAGCAACCTGTGCCTTGTTACCCTCACAGTGAAGAATTTATTCCTCATATCTAATCTAAACCTACCCCCTTTGAGTTTAAAACTCTTACCCTCATTCTATCGCTGCACTCCCTGATAACTAGTCTCTCTCCTTATAGTGGAAGGCCACTATAAGGTCTTCCTGGAGCCTTCTCTTCTCTGGGCTGAACAACTCCAACTCTCTCAGCCTGTCCTCTTAGAGAAGGTGCTCCAGCCCTGTGATCATCTTTGTGGCCCTCCTTTGGACTCACTCCAGCAGCTCCATGTCTTTCCTATGTTGGGGGCCCCAGAGCTGAACACAGTACTCCAGGTAATCACCTGAAAGAAATTAACACCTCTTCCCTGTGCCTAATAATGTTGTAAGTTCTGTGATCTGAAATTGTAGGATCTTGTAGGATTAGTGGTAATTACCAGCTGTCCAGACTTTGTAATAGCTAGAATAAAGTGCTGGAGTAAGCCCTGAATTATTCCCGTCCAAGGCAAGGCTCCAATGCCTTTCAAAAAAAGCAGAGGAATATAAAGAATGAGAAAGCAGATCTTTCAAGTTCATATAAAACAGCTTTCTAGATTGCACTGAAACTATATGCAGCTGGCCACGTAGAACCAGCCTGCAACTGGCATATCTTGATTCAGAGCACAATGGTTAAAATTTTCAAGACAGGTCTCCATGACATTTATCTCACTTGCAGATTTTACTTTGACAGACAGTGAGTGCCTAATTTAATCAGTAGAGGTGGTTCCCGTTGCTGATTTGCGCTGCTGATAAATGGTCTCTCCTGTGCGTGTCTGTCTGGGTAAGTACATTGAAAGTATCTGAGATGGTGTTTTTATTTTGTTTATTGGGGGGGGAGGAATGCAAAAAACTGCAACTTCCTTCTGGTTTTAAAAAAGTCTTCTGCTGCTTTGCTTGTCTGTTCAGCTGCATAAAGCTGAAATTCAGCCCTGAAGATTGGGGTATGTACAAGTATTGCGCTTTAAGTCTTGTTTATTCTAAAACTAAGTAAGACATTTATAAAATCATGTGTGACTTCCACCTGGCTCTTTGAGATGAAAAATAGCGATCATTCCTGGGAATTTTCCTTGTTGTGCTTTTATTTTACCATACCTCAAAAACTAGCCTAGAATTGACTTGATCTTTCCTATTGCTCGGCTGAACAAAGCAAGTTTTCAAGTATTTCCAATAAGCTGAGAATGCAGGGGAGAGAGAGGAGTGGGAGAGGATTTGAATGAAATAACATGGTCTGCTCTGAATAATACTGCTTATAATACTGCTCTGAATCTATAAGCTAATGTTAAATAAAGCCCTCAGAGAAGAACATTGGTTTTCTACTGTGATACAACAGGACTCCTTTCCTGTTGCACAGCTCTACCAGATAAGTTTCTCTGGACTATAAATTCCACCCTCTGACAACTGTGCCCTGTACCAAAGAGTTAAGGTGGGGAAACTGTTTCACACCATGAGTCTGACTTTTTAAAAAGTTATATCAGGTTTTTGTTGCATAAAATTCCTGAGCTGCATTTGGATGACACCAGAGTTCAAAGGGGAAAAGTGAGGGGGAAGGGGCAGAGCACACAGCTGTGCCGTCCACCTCCCATGCATTCAGTGCTGCGTCAAGAAGTGCAACTGTTCAGTCTTCCTGCTTCTGCTTTCTTAAGTTCCTAAGGGTGGATTTAGTGTTTGAGCTATCACTTAAGTTGGTTGTTAAAAATAATTACATTTTGGAATCCATTACTCAGTACTTTTTACTCTTGTTTGCTTCACATAATGATCATCATCTGTTTGAAATTAAAGCTCCATATGGAAATAATATGGAATGCAATGGCTGTGTTCTGATTTGGATGTCCTTCTGTTTTGGGTTTTTTTGGGTTTTGTTTGTTTGGTTTTTTTCTTTAGTATTATACATCTAGTTCTGGCTAAAAAGGGAGGGATTACAGGAGTATTTTGGGGGGGTTCAGTCTCAAGAGCCGTTCATAGAGTAGCTAACACCCCAGTAAAAGCCTGACCACCAGCTACCAAATAAACTTCTATTATTGTTCCTCTGATCAGTGATTTCAGTGAACTTTTCCTTCACCTATTTGCATTGTGCTGATACCAGCAGTTTGCTCCCTGTGAGCTTCCTGAGCTCTGACAGGCAATGTTTCCTTCAGACTGCAGATGGTTGTGCACGAGAGCTTTGGCAGGGGTGTGCATCAGTATTGTCTCCTCCTGACAGGCAGGATGCTTAGCTGACCCTTTTCTCCCTCCTTGCCCTGTCTCCTAGGTTTTATAATAAGGAAGAGAATATTGTACAACATGAAGGTGAGGTGCAAGCAGAATTGCTGTCTCAAGGCTCTGAAGGAGGGGTAGGTAGGCTCCTGAGGATGATAGTCTCCATAGCACATCCATATTTTCTCAGCTAAACCCTACTTCACAGACTGCTACAGTACAGCACAAGCTCCTGAGCCTGAATCTGGGTTTACTATTGGTGATCGCGTAAGTTGTGAGCTGCTTCACGTAGCTGCCTGGGCTTGCAACTGAAACGTCCTTATCTGATTATTAGCGCTCTTCTGACCCGGGCATTTGTTAAATAAGCTTTTGTTGCTATCTGAGGCTTTCCAGGGGAGCGGGAGTCCTATCCTTGGCTTCTCTTGGCGTCCTTCTGCCCCAACTCTGGGGGTGGTTATTACCTTTTATTTCCCAGTGTATGTTCCTCTGGAGTGGCAAGCTGGTGAGATAACTGCTGTCTGAGGTCACTGATGTCCCCAGCAGATGTGGGCTTGTGTTGCAGAAAGTGCAGGTGGGACCTAGAATCAAAAATCAGAGAGCTTTCTGTGAAGATTTATCTACCTCTTATATATCCATAAAAACCCATCTCTGATAGCAGCTTTCAGCATCACAGCCATCCCCTTTTTGATATGAAAACACTTTGTTTATCAGAAACCTGTGTTTTGTTGTAGACCTGCTCGAAATTTAGTTGTGCTAGGCATAGTTTAACCTAACATCCATTATCAATTGCTGCTTCATTATTTAATACAGTTCCTGTTGTATGAAAGCTGCCTTAGTTTGTGTGTGCTCTAGCTCTTTCCTGAGGTGCCAGTTATCATTGCTTATTTCCCCATATTTTTAGCCAAATCAAGTGATTATCCAAGGAAGTAAATATTTGGAGGGTGAAGCTTTGTAAGATGCAATTTTGCAGTTGTCTTAACCAGGTCTCCAGGGTTTATATAGTTAAAGACTTGACATTTTTGCTTCTGTGCTGCAGTGATGAACAAGTATTCCCATCCTTTTAAAGGCAAGGTGCTGTTTTCTGGAGCACTGCTACAAATATTTTCTTCTTCATTAATGTTGATGATAGTTCACTCCCCAGCATGTCAAGCTTCCTTTCTCTTCTTATAGGATAAAGTCCTCACAATCCACCCTAGACTCCCTGACAAATTTTCAGTGCTTGGAGCTTCTTTTTCCACTTAACGCTGTTGTTTCTGGCAACTGACTTGTAACTGTGTAACAGTGTCCAGCCGAAAGTTGATAATCTCATTTGCTTTTTGGAGTGCATTGCAGCAGGCTGTAGACAGATTGTCAATTCCCCTTAGCCAGCAGTGCTTGAGGTGATCATTTCTGTCTACTGTGTGTTTGCCAAAAATGAGGCAATCCCTTTTTCTTTTATTCTGTGTGGTAATATTGTCTTGACCTGTGGAGCTCACCACAGCTTGCTTTTAAGCAAGCTTGGTTTTAAGCTCAGCATGACTTCCCCTGGCAGGATTTTGGAGGCAGATAGTCCTGATTGCTGTGTCAGAGTATGAGCTTCATTTTACTTTATGTGCCACCTGCAGAAGCTGAATTGAGTTGTGCAGGGATAAGTAGTGTTTCTACGGCTGCTGCTTTGGGTTCCCACAGCAGACTGATTTCTTTTCAGGCCCTGATAGTGACAGGAGCGTTGGTCAAGGTTAGCCCTGTGCCAGTTACAAACTGAAAACCATGTTGTACTTCTCATATCATCATGGACCCCTCCTATTATCTTCCTCTGCCTGACTCATTTGACAGCTGCTGAATGTACCACGTACATCACTTTGCCCAGTGAGGTCCTCTTCATAGTTCTTAGCAAGTTCTTTCTTCATTCAGAGTGAAACACTGCTTAAATATTTGCATTCCAGAGGAACTCTATATACTCAATACCATGAGATTCAACTCTGATTCTTCCAGGTGTAAATTCTCTCTATTCTTTCCATCAGTTCTGCTTAGGGTCTGATGTTTGAGAACTGCATGGGGAAGAAGGTGCTTGGAAACATGCCTTCAGTGCCCAGGGAGCAGATCCCAGGGCGCCTGAGTGCTAGAAAGTGTGTTTCTGCCTGCTGGCCACCCCTGCTCAGTTCAAACCTCTAGCACAGTTCAGACCTCTAGTGGACTCACACTTCCCATCTGGCCCCTGCATGTGTACAGGTTCAGCTGCTACTTTCTGATAAGAATTGGTTTGTTCTATGAATATAGTGGAAACATTATTTATTTTACACATTCCAAAACCATTTTTGTGTTCAGGAAAGCCTAATGAGCAGTTATGGTGGTACATGACTGAAGAACACTTTTTTAGTATGAGATTCTGTGTGCATATTAAACATGCACAAATAAAAATAATGAAAATATTTTAATGTGTGTCTATATGGTATTTTTGGTGGTGTATTTTATACAGGGATTATGTTCATGTGGACCATGTTTTCCACTTAGAAAAAGCAAATTAAAATCACTGTCCATATTTATTGATGGGAATTGTATGCTTGTAAGAAAAATAATTTTAAGGATGTAGATAAATGTGCTGCAAGATAAGTATATATATATAGGCAAACTGCTGTGTATTCACTGAATGCATTTAACATGTTTAGTTGCAGTCATTATTAGTCCACTTGTATATGTTGCACTGATTAAATGGGCACCTTCGTGTTGGTTGCTGTTCCACACACATGCACGCAAAGAGATTGAGCATAATCTTTTTGTCATTTATTTTTTTATTTTACTGTTAATCAACGCTCTGTGTGTAGTTAATTCATCTGTGGATTTTAGCAGTGACATTTTCTGTGTTTGGCAAAGTGAGGTGCATTGTTTCGAAGAGCCAGCTGTGCTCTGTGGCTCGCTAGCCCGGCTGTGGCCAGCAGCTGGGTGCTGCAGAGTCCAGCTGGGCATCACTGCAGCAGCCAGGCCAAGGAGCAGCCCCTTTCTGTTTGGGGGCTGGGCTGCTCTGCTGATCGACATATATCTTCCAGCAGCTGAAACTTGCCCATCGCAGACCTTTCTGTCTCTAAGAGTGTATTTATCCACCAAATTTAATAGCATGTCCAGATAAATCTAAGTTTTTTCAAGAAGATAAGGGCTTAATAGATTTTTGGTTATTGTATCTGAGGAATATATGGCAGGAACTTCATTTCTCAAAGTTTGGGTTAAGACAGTGTTGTGTCAGTGGTGAGCTCTGAAAGATTGTCACTCTTTGGAGAGGAAACCTGCTCCTGTAGTTTACATATAGGAACTCGGGGGCGGGGGGGAGCTGTCCAGAAGTGAGGGAGCTTTATGGGTCCTCTGAGGTCTAGCAACAATAAAGGATTTTATAGATGAAGAGGCATATTTACAGCATTGGGGTTCTCTTTGTGTTTCCTGAGCTTCATTTTAGGTTATGGGCAGCTTGCAGTAAGTAAGTTCCCTTACCAAGGGACAAATATGGCTCTCCTGGCAGTATCTCTAGATAGTCTCTGTCTATAAAGGGTTGAAGGAGCCTCCTTGCTCTGATCGATGCCCTTCACCCTGCCCTTGCTTTCCTTCTTCTTGCTCTGGCATTTGCAGCTCCTGCCACACAATTGGTTTGTAGGTGGGATCTAAGGAGCCAGGAGGTGAGAGCACCCTGGAGGGAAGCTGGAAGGATGACCTTCAGGCTTAACACTTTGCTTGCCTTGGACCTTGTAACCTTTTGTTTTCTCTGTTTCTCTGGAACTCATGCCAAGTCAGGACTATTCATTCGTTGTCGGAATTACACATGGTCCTTGAAAAATCAGAAAAGCAAATCCTGGGTTAAATCAGGTTTGTTTGGATATTATTAATGTTATTGTTATTATTCACATTCCCTGATGCTTGTCAACTCACCCCCTCCCAGAGTTCTGTCACTAAATGGAGGAGTTCCTTTACGTGGTGCGCTTCCCACAGGAGCACTCACTGCTGCCGCTCTGTACCAGTGCAAGAGCTGGGCACAGCCCTGAAGCCTGGCACAGGGGTGGCTGCATATCCCCATCTGGAAAGCTGCTTCGGTTGCGGTCGGTGCAGAGCTTAGAGAGGCTCTTCTGCGTGGAACCATCGCTCCCTAGTCAGAGCTGTTAGAGCTTTCAGTGCTCTTCCGCTCCCCTGACGTTTCTCTACCTCAGGAAGACCTCGTGTATCACCTGGTGTCTTCAATATTTTGTGATTGCAGGAATGTGGAAAGAGGAAGAATCCTTAATTAAATGCTTTCAGAAGTTTTAATGAAATCAGATATCTAATCCTGGAGGTAGAGCTTCTTTTAAGCAGATAAGGCATATTGGCCCTACATGAAGAGAATGAAGTCAATTGAAAACCAGTTCTGGTTTCACATTAAATGAAAGTCTCCAGAGATGGCAAGCATTTTGAATAACAACAACGCTCAAAGTTATCAATAGCTTTTTGAAAGTGCAGTTGTATTATTAATATGCAGTTTGGATTATATTGCTTCCATCAAGGCAAGGTCCGTGAGTGGAAATATATGCATGTCAATACATGTCAACAGGTGAAGCAGGTGGTTGTCTCAAAAACACATCATCTGCTTTGTGCAGACTGTATGTACGTATGTGGTCATCAATGTGTGTTTCTCCTTATCTACTGTACAGCCTCCACATTAGCTTATTTTTTTCCTTCCCAGATAGCCTCCATGAATCTTATTTTTATTCTTTGAATGTTGGCAACATAAGTTATAGGGGAAAAACATTATTTCTTCATCGGTTTTTCTTTTTATTCTCTTCAGACGTTAATCTGCAATTCGTTAATTCTTCACCCTGCCCCCGGGTGTTCCCTCACTTGACTGGAAATGCACACTGCTGTGGCCTGCCAAGTCTTTGGGCAAGTCCCTCAGAGGGCAGGAGGCATCAAAGGGGAATAGAAGCTTAACAAACTGGGGAAAAGCTCTTGTAGGAATAGAAAAAAGGTATAGTGCCATACTTTGAGTTCACTTTTGTTTAAATAGGCCAGACTTCTGCACTCATGTTTGTGGATAAAAGTGACCGTTGTCTTACGTGGGTGGAATTAGTGCATTCTGGCTTTTTTTCAGCTCAAGTAGTTCAGAACTTGGTTTGGAAGGATCCCCTTTCTCCAGAGGGTGTGGATGGTGGCAGAGCACAGGGGAACACAAAGGAGCAGTGACACATTGTGCATCTTTCATGTCTTCGTTCTACTGATTAGTTGTTGTTAAAACCAAACCAAAACCAAGCTCCTCTAGTCAGCAGCAATGTTGGCTTGTGTGTATGCAACTCCCTTGCCTCCTGCCATCAACTCTTACATGTTATTCCTTTGATCCACCATGTTTCTTCATTCATCTCTCCATCTTGTAAGCAGTGTCTGAAGAGGCAGGATGTATCTGTGATACAAGTATCATTCAGTTATCAGAAATAGAGACTCAGACAGAGTTCATGTGGACAACGTTGCACTGAGAGAATACATAACATCTAACTGCTCTGGTATGGTGTGACAGAGAGACAAAGTTTCATAAAGTTTGAAGTTTGCTCAGTTTCATGGTGGAAGATGATGAGCTGATCTTCAGCTGGGCACCTCCAAGGGCATGAAGGCATATGAGATATCTTGTTTGAGCAAGAAGAAAGTAGGGGTTAGAAGCAAGCACCAGATATGAGTTCTCATTTCTGTAAATGAAATGGAGACGAATAGCCGAAAAGCTGGGAGGAGTTGATGCTACAACACAGGCTCCTGAAAAACAGTTGTTAATCAGAACTAATCTGTTCAAGGAAACAAAATGATTAAGAGACTCGTGGCTTGTGGATGGAAAATGTATGTCACCACAGATGTAACTTTTAATTTAGCAATTCACACTGTTTTGCCGCCACCCCTTGCCCCCAACACAACCCATGGATCCGAATTTCCATCAAAGGAGTAGAACGTTGTGGCTCAACCTCCCTGCTTCTGAGGCTTTGAAGGAGGGGATGAGTGTTCAGGATACCATAATGCACAACCACATCAAAAAGCTGTGATGATACAAACAGATCCTTTCTATCTAGGTTCCTGGGTAAGTATGCACACCAGGGTTTATCTAGGATGGCATTGGGCAGCAGCCTGTTTTGACCTGTTTCTTCATTCAGCTCTGAAGGAATTCCTCAGAAAGTGTCTTGGCTGCTGAGTAAAGGCGGAGTTTGTAATTTAAACCTTAAAGAGGAATGATGAGATTGCTCCCACATAGATGCATCATTGTGGTAAGGAGGTGGGGTGTTTTACAGCCAACTATTAACACTATCATGGAAAAAAAAAAAAAAAAGTTGAAATGAAGAAAACAGCTTGAGTTTTTCTCAGAAGTCACAAGTTCATGTAGAGTAAAAGGTATTTGTGTGTCTTGGTAAAAGGTTACTGCTTCTGGAACTAAAATATCAATACGATGTTACATGTACCCAGTATTTGTGATTACTGTTTCAGATAGCTGAGAACTAACTCTTGCTACCTCCTAACTGTAATCTGTGGGGATCTCAACAAACTTGGTGGTGCAAGACATTAACTAGCACACACCAGTGAATTTAGAAGAATCATAAGGGTGATGAAACAGGCTTTGTAAGTGATTAAGTATATAATTTTACCTCTGATTCTTGAGATATAATGCTTATGCGCATTCCTTCAACTATCCTCTCAGATCTCCTTACCAACATACAATCACAGAATGGTTTGCGTTGGAAGGAATCTTAAAGTCAGCTAGTTCCAACCCCCCCTGCCATGGTAGGGACACTTCCCACTAGACCAGGTTGCTTAAAGCCCCATCCAACCTGGATTTGAACACTTACTGGGATGAGGCATCCACAAGCTCTCTGAGCAACCTGTTCCAGTGTCTCACTATCCTCACAGTGAAGATTTTCTTCCTTATATCTAATCTAAATCTACCCTCATTCAGTTTGAAGCCATTGCCCCTTGTCCTATCACTGCACGCCCTTGTAAAACATCCCTCTCCATCTTTCTTGTAGACCCCCTTTAAGTACTGGCTGCTATGAGGTCTCCCTGGAGGCTTCTCTTCTCCAGGCTGAACATAGATTGGATGACAAAATGCAGACTGGCACGTATAAATTAGTTGTAGAAAGTTCCTGCAACCCTCACAGGTTCTAGGATAGCAAAAGCAAAGCCAGTAGTTTCCAGTTAACCTATCTGAATTATAGAAGGCTAAGAATTGCTTGTCTGAGACTGAGACACCTCAGTGAGCAGAATGTAGTGTACCGTGGTCCTTAGGTATGGGGTTACTGAGAAGTTCTTGGGGGTTTTACCTGTAGCATTTCTCAGTGTCCTTCCGCTGCTGGACATTCTTTTTTCCATCAGTACTCTAGGACTGCTTTTTCACCAGTAGTTGCAAGGATCAATGTCTCCTTTGTGTGTTATCTTTGACATTATCAGCTGACATACAGGGCATGATTTAGGCTCCATACTGTGACTGGTATTACCCTTCTGGCTGAAAACTGGCGTAGGAGAGATTTGGTACACTATCATAAAGGACCCCTTCCTTCAATTTTGCTCATTTTCCATAACAGCCTCAACTGAAACCAGATGAATAAGCTATCATGTGATGGGGTTTTTTTGCTGGAAGAGCTGAATAAGCAGGGGTTTTTTATTGTAGTCTGGATTTCCCACTGTTTAAAAATACATGATATAAAGGCGGGAAGGTTAGGGGATATTTTGCAGATACTTATAAATGGGAATGTTGCTCGTGAGAGTGTCCTTACAGTGCACTCCTAAACAATCCTCTAAATCAAGAAAACAAAAAGCTCAGATAAACCTTGATGCAGCCCAATGAATCTCAGTTTGTTCATGGCTCTTTTCCAAGGGATGAGTTGTTTTGTCTGTCTCTGTCTTACAACTTGAAGGTCAAATGCAACAGAAAAATGTGCATCTCTGCAGTATTCCATGATGATGAGGGGCACTGTGGAGTGTTAACAATGTGCTTCTTGTATTTTGGTAATCAATATGTAGTAATGTTTGCATTCAGATTTGGCCTAAGATCTAACGAGGTCCACTCTGTACCATATATGATGGTGCAGAACTGGATTATCCACTCAGTGGTAGAAGTCCTCTGAATTTTCTGAGCCTGAGAGTGAGCCTCCTTACCAAGCAGATTTTAATCCATCACAGCCTTTAGCCACTAGTTTATTGGCAAGCCCCATTCATGATATATGGGAGTTTACGCCCGTTCTGTGGTATACTGACATCATTTGAAGATGATTGCAGAATCCACATAGATTTTAATTACAACAGGAGGGGCTGTTTAAGCAGATTATGCAAGCTCTGCCACTTGTGTTACTCCATGCCCTTTGCAGTTCTCCAGCATCCACAATCACCGTCATAAAAATTATACAGAATAGAGCTCTGCCCAGTCCTTTCAGAAATCATTTATATATTGTCTGTGAATTTGTTTAATTCCTCTTTTAACTGGTTGAAACTACTGACATCCACAGTCTCCTGTCACAGGAAGTCCTGAAAGTTCGCTGCCTTCCGTGCAAGGAATTGTTTTAACTTTTTAAATGTGGTTTTCAGACAGTTTCCTTAGCTGTCCTCCAGTTCCTGCCATAAGGAATCTGGTGGACAACAGTTTCGCATTCAACATGTCCATCAGCTTTGATACTGTTTCATTATATTGATACTGCATTTTATGATATCTCTCAGCTTTGTCCTTTGCAAGCTGAGGAGTTCCAGTCTCTTACAATGTCTTACAATGGGGAATTGGACTAGATGATCTTTCAAGGTCCCTTCCAATCCCTGACATTCTGTGATTCTGTGATTCTCTCCCTTGTCTACACTTCCTTTAATTTCACTATGTGAAATTTCCTCCTTGAGATGCAGACACCCAAGCCACAGGCCATTTTCAAGATGTAGGCTGTCGACTTCTTGACAAAGTGCACTGGCAAAATGTTCCTTTCTGTCTTGTTCTCATTACTCTTTCTGATGGTGCCCAACATATGTTGGTGTTTTCTTTCTTTCTGTTCCTGTATGCTGAGTTAAAAATGGCTGAGAGCTGTCAATGATCACTCCAAGATCTCTCTTCTGATTTGTTACTGCCTCTTCCAAGCTTCACATCATGTAGGAACAGGCAGGCTGTTTTTCCCTAGGTGCATTTCCTTGCTTGCACCAACACCAAAGCTCACCTGCCACATTTCTGCCTGCTCAGCGCTGTTCAGCTGCTTCTGAATTCTTTGCCATCAATATACAAAAAAAGAGCTCAGCATTGTGCAAAGCCATGGCTGTTTCACTGTTCACTCCCATCTATGAGAAAGATGCTGGCTAAAAACAGTCTCAGCACTAATTTCTGGGATACCTCTCTGCTGACTCTTTATCTTCAAAACTGTCAGCTAAGACCTGCCATTCCCCTCCCATCTCTTCATCTATTTTCAGTCCACAGTCCTTTTTCTAATGACGAGTGAGCTCTGTTTCTTTAGTAACCTTTAACATGGGCCATTGCACTGGGAAATCTGTGCAGGTTACATTCCCCAGACCCTCCCTGCTGAGGGAGAGGAGGAGGAACATGTCGCTTCCCATGGGGTGTGGGGCTGCAGTGGCCAGCACTGCTGTCTGCAAGAAACCTGAAGGCTCCCTCCTGGAAAAGGTCTGTGCATCCCCTTTGAGCACTAGAACAACAACACTATGTTTTGTTTTGCTGAGCTGAAACATGATCAGCACAGCCAGCTGGCATTCGAAATGGCACCAACAGAACAACCCAATGTAAGAAACATGTAGCTGTAAACTTGCTTGACTTGACTGATCAGAATTTGTAAACAGGAGGAACGCTGCTGATGAAGTGTATAGATAAAGGAATTGCAAAATGGTAGTGCTGGATATTGAGAAACATGACACGTGTCTGTGCATCAGCTGCACTTGAGAATCAAGTGGCCTGGAAAGGACCACAGCCCTGGTGGCTGGGCGCCACACCCAGAATATAAATAACCACGGCCAGTAGATAGGAGAGATGAGATCCAAAGCCAAGATGCATAAGAAGTCCCAGGCCACATCTAACCTGCCAGCCATAAGATTAACTAGCTTCATACTGCACCTTTAGGAAATTAAAATTATTTTTAAACATAATTGACCTAAATGCACTTGCAATCAATCTGCAGACCTACCTGCTTCTTAAACTCGGCCTGTTAGGGCGGCACCATTAATTTCAGAGCTGGCTGTAAGCTAATGAGGTGAATTATCCAGTTGGTCTCATGTGACTGCAGGGACCACCCTGACACAGTAGCTGGCTTTCTTACTTTCCTTAGTACCTACACAATAGCAGAGCTGGAAAGTCTGGCTTTGGTATCTTTATATTGCACACAGTGTGCAGTACTGTGCTGTGTACATTGATGTGTATTCAGAAAGCAGACTGTAACTGATTTATATGATAAATCATACAAAAATTGAATTATGCAAATGTTAGAGAATGTATACTGTTTAAAGGTAAATGTTTGGTTTATATTGTGATTTGGGAGATGGATGTGTTGTCTCTATATACACGTTCTAATGCCAAGCACTACAACATGCAAGTATGTGAGATTCCTTTTAAACTGCGCATTACTCCACGAATAGCAGGTGATTAGGCAAGGTATGTGATACGTAAAAAAGAATCAAGCTTTTGCTTGCAGTTAGTATAATGCTGAGAATCACAGGCTTGGCTGTGACTAGAAGATACAGACACCAGACTGAGATTTTCATTGCCAAAACTTAAATCAGTATCATTGCACACAAAGAACTTGTTTCTTTAAAGGAGAGTTGAACTCCTTTTATAAATGAGGTTTTAAGGGGCATCCTGGGAACCCCAGGGCAGTGAGGCTGTCTACCAGCAGCAGTAAGATGATAGAGTTGAGAGTAAGTAATAAGGGCGTTGAGCAGGTAGATAAAAACTCTGGCTGTGGAGTCAGCACAGCTTTGTTAAAGGGAAACCCTCCCAGACTGGACACCTGGGTCCCATGGCAGTGTCACGAAATATGTGGATAAGGAGGGCCCAGGAGAGGGGATGTTTGTGGATTTCCAAACAGCATTAGGCAAAGGTCCATGCTGGAAGTTAGTAAAGAAACTAAGTTACTGTGCAACTAGAAGAAAGACTTGTTTAATTATTATTTTTTTTAATGAATAGAAAGCTGATTAAAGGATGAGATGGTCTGATACACACTCCTCTCAATTTTCAGATGCTTTGAAAATGGAGTATGGTCCAAGTCCACAATGAAAATTCACATTCTAGCTTCCCTGTGAGACAAAATACTTGATGATCGTTACGTAGAACAGGCTTCTGGGTGAGCAACCACTGTGTTCAGTGTCACTGATAATGAGTTCATGGCCTGTTCCTTCTACGGCTTAAAAGGGCACATACAGTCTGAAGGAAATTGATGGCCCATAGGTGTGCAGAAACCAAGTGCATAAAAAGAATGGTGATCAGGACACCCAGCTCAATCCATCTGTGAAACAGAGGGAGGAGACACTTGCAACTGAACTACCAGCTAAAAAGAAGGAGGAGAGCACCACAATTTCCTTTCTTTTATTCCTTCTTCCTCTATATCGTCAAAACCCCTGCCTGACCATCATTCAGACTTTAATTTCTGCAAATAAAGTTAATAAAAATATTTCTGAGGTAGGAAAAGGTGTGTGAAACGTCAGCCCCGAGGAAAAACATTACGTTCAAGCGGAAATTGCTTTTTGCATTGGAAATGTTTGTTCAGCCTTAATGATATTCCCCGGTCCCATGAAACAAAGCAGGGAGAAAGAGCAAAGCTGAGTGAATCCAATGCAAGGTTTGCCTATAAGGGGTTTTTTTCCTTACCTTTACTCAGAGTTGAATTTGATCCATTTTCTTTTATTTGCTCTAGAATAACAATGATCCTCCACTCCCCCAGCAGTAAACATTGCAGCCTGTGAACATCAGGCTTCAACAAGCAAACTCTGAAAAATCCCTTAGCAGGGTAAATGTCAGGCTGTTGTTCCATTAATTATTTTTAAAAGTGAATTCACATGCAGCAGTGACCTTTAGCTCTGCTGCACGCACACTGCTGCCTTTCAAGATCTCATCTGGTGCTCCACATTGTGGCCTAATGCGAGGGACCTGGGTTGTGCACAGCAGCAGAAGATGTCTGCAATGCTTTGTGGAGGGAGAGGTGCTTCTGTCACCCGACTGGTTTGGGGAGCAGGAAAGGGAGGTCAGTGCGAGCCCAAGACTTCAGAGAGGGACTCTGCTCTTCCTTACTACCTGAGACCTGCTGAGGCCACCTTGGCCATAGGCAGCCACCTGGGCTTGGGAAAGGGGGTGAAATGGTTGATCCTCCCTGGCATCTTTCCCTTCCTTCTCACTACGGGCATCCTCTGTCACCAGCAAATGAGACACAGCTGGGACTTGTACACTGAAAGAAAAAAAAAATGATGTGGTTTGGAGTCCTGTAAATGAGACTGTGCTGTTCTGACCTCTCCATCTGGCGGATTTTGTTGTCTTACCTGATGTTGCCTCAATATTCAAATGAGAAAATAACAATTCCTCTTCACAGGTGGACTGAGAACAGGTTGGTTGACATGAGGCTCACACATGCATCCCAAGGGAGCAAGCAGCCATCTAAAGAGTGCTGCAGTTTTGTGAGGAGTCTCACAAAGCTGCAGGTTTGTGAATCCTGAGTTAGAGTAACTTGCCTCAGATTCAGGCTTGCTATTATGCTTAACAATATGCTAAAAAGGCGTTGTTTTCATTTCATTAGACTTGTGTCCAAATTTGAGTCTGCTCATATGGCATGACTATAATTTTTTGCTCCTGAGTTAGACTCTCTCCGCTATAATAACTGCTGGTTTTCTTGCAGGTAACTGTAACAGGAGGCAGCTGAGAGGTGCATGGGAGCTAAGGATCTCAAAGCAGATGTCCATGAGAAAACTAAGCTTGCATGCATGGTCATTTCCGACTTAGTGCACTTGATGACAGCATCTACTCTTCCACTGCCATTGTGGTCATGAAACTTCATCAAGAAGTCAAGGTAACCATTCTACCAGGTATTAAAGATGATGGTGGGGAAGGTTCGTAACCAGTGCTTCCTCTGAATATTATTTAATTGAAGAGCAGGGAAGATCCTTGCAGTAAGAGATACTTAATATGCAAAGCTTTAGTGCCTGAGTCCATTTCCTGTCATTAGCCTTCCTGGAAGCACTTTCCGTGACTAATGTAGCCCTTTTAGACAGAGTGGGGTCACACAGTTTGTACCCCCAGCTTAGAAGCACCTGGTCTCTGAAGCAGTGTCGCAGCAGCTGCTGCCAACATGACAAAGGGGGGGCCAAGGTGGTGAGGTTGAAGGGATGCAGGGCCTATTTCCCCAGCAGTTTGTCAGAATGGGAAAAAAGTAGTGACAAGTTAACTGGCTTATGGAAAATGCCCAGTTTCTATCCATTGTTGTGGAAACAGGACTCATTTCCTAGAATCTGATACCAAACCAACAGAAACTCAAAATGCTTCTCAGCTCAAACAGAAAATCTGGCTCCCCACCTCATCTGTGCAGGTGTGTTCCTCTGGGTATCTGTCTGCTGAAGCACACTAGCAAGAAAAAACAAGCTCCTATTGTTTGCCACATGTTTAACCTAGAGATTAGTACAGTCTTTTGATACTCTGTGGTCTCAATGTAACACTCAAAGCTTATGTTGCCCTCAGGAGAGTATGCAGACCTTGAGTTGGTACCCCAATGCACCTCTTTCTGGTGTTTTGGTACTGCAGAACCTCAAACACATAGTACCATGTAATCCTTGTCTTAAGCTTTCTCCTGAATTGGACTGCTCCTGTTTAGAAACATTGTTAAGGTCATTCATTTAAACACAAAGAGCCAACTCTCCCTTCTTAGCTTATTGAAGCTAACAGAAAAGCATGGCTCTAGCATTGATAAATAGGTTTGAAAGGCAAAGGTCTTGTGTCTGGCTTGGGTGCTACAAGTGCTGCTAGTTGTTCATCTAAGTCTTTCGGTCAGTGCCAGTCAAAGTACTTATCTTAAGCTCAAAACACCTTAAAATTAAAATTCAGCTTCATTAGCTGGTCACAAGCATTGCGCTTATGCATAAAGATTAAATGCAGATGTGGATATGGGAAAAAGATACTTTGCACAAAATATAGCTAATTGTAGAGCAAAGACTGAATGTGTACAGTGCCTTGCTTGCTCTGTGACGTTTTTCTTAAAATCATCCTCAGTAAAGAGACTCTGAAATGTCAGCTCAGACTGGAAACAGGGAGTGATACTGGTCTAGGTTAACCATGAAGATTTGGAGAAGACAAGAAGCCAGACATGACATCATGATAAACTGAATGTAATAAGGGTTTCCAGTGGTATTAATATTAGATGATAATGTCCAAGCACAGCTGGTAATTATACAGGACAGCTGCTGAGGACAGTCATTAGTAATGTTAATCTATTCCCTCAAAAACCAGAAAAAAAATATTGCAGATGTTTCTCTGTCACTTTTGGTTTGGGCTTAATGGACACAATAGCTCTTCGTTTCCATTGCAGGTAAAAAGCTCATGCTCCTGCATAACAAACTTGGACTCCTTGAGTTACCACAGGATGTTGCTTGTTGTGTTTGGCCCGGGGCTGTAAATCACAAATACCAGGCTGTGTAATTCTGACTTTTATTACGTTAATGTATTTTAAAAGCAGGAAATCTATAGATTCTTGGCTCAGTGCAGCAGAAGCAAAGCACAGTGGGGACTCTGTGGTCAGGAATGTTCTCAGAAATATGCCTTTTGCTGCAAAGGTGACCTAAGGATAATTATTGCTCAGCTTTTTGGGCTGGGAGAGGAAGGACATCTCAACCTCAGCTCAGGTATGAGAGGGGATATGGGGTTTAGGTAGAGGAATTCACTCCCTGAATGTAGTGAGGCAGGGAAAAGTGAAAAAAATGGTGTTAACCTCAGTGCTGAGACCCGTTTGTGGGTGCAGGATCCTGTTTGTGCAGGATCATTGCAATGCTCATTGTTGCATAGCATTGAAAGCATAGCTAAGGTAGCAGTTGAAGGCTCCTGACTCCCCAGCCTGGTGCTTTTTCTGCTGGGCCCTGATGGCAGCATAAGCTCTACCTGCAATCTCTTATGGAAAAGTAATAAATCACCCAAGTGTAGACATTGGAAGCCTGGCCTAGTGAAGTGATCCCAGGGAGCTCCTGACCTGTGCTCTGCTTCTCAGTGAATACCTGTGTCCACAGGCAGTTCACACAGCTGCACAAAGAAGGGAGACAAAGCATGTGGTGCATGGATGGGCTGGGGAAAAGCCTTGAATCCGAGGGTATGAAATAATGACCAGGTAGCTAAAAATCGTTTCTGTCCTGCATGGTCTGCTCCAGGGTTCTGGTTTCTGCTTCTATTGCCACAGGTATTACTGCCTTTTGGATGTCACCAGGGACCAGGGGGACTTTACTGCAGTTGGTCTTCAAGGGTCTGCAGAGGTGAGGGTATAATGGACAACACCCTAGGAGGCTCTTTCCCAATGTTCCTTTTTAACAATATAAGAGGGAGGGGCTACATGTACAGGTAATATCCATCTCTGATTCCTCAATCTCTTTCTAGGCATTAGGCTATCTTAAACAAGCTTCATGCATTTCAAGAAGCTCGCTTCCAGTCCTCCTGAGAGTTGATGGTGTCACGGCATGCAAAATTGATCTTCATGTGCAGCAGGAAAATCCTTCAGACTTGTGGCTGGCAATCCCCAAAACCTGTGTTCAGCAGGTATAACTGTGGGTGAACTCACTGATGACCATGAACTTCTTCATGAGTGTATCATGCTCCACTGTGATTTCATTTGAGGGGAAGGAGCGGAGAGAAACCAAACTGATAAGCACTTGGCCTGCAGAGCCAGGACCACACCATCCATTTAGGATGGCCACTGGGCTACCAAACTTTATAGTGCTCTGCCTGGGGAAAAAGCTCAAACTTCCCCACGGGAATAGTCTAACCTGAGAGGGAACTGTCAGAGGGCTGTGCTATATCTGTGAAATTGCTGGTGAGTACAAATATTTGCAGGAGAGATGGTCAACGAGCATCCACCTTTTCAAAGGCATAAAAGATGGATTGCTCCTTTTTTATCGCTTCTGAATATCCTATCCTGAATATGCTTCTCTGTTTGAACTGTGAAAGTGTACTGAAGAGTCCTGAATGTAACAGTGTCATGTTGTGGCTGGTTCTTAAGTACCTTGCCTGCTTTGGAATGCTTCAGGTAAGCAGTGCTGAACCACTGGAGAAATTGCATCACAAGGATAAATTTTAGCCTTTCTTTTAGTGGTCATATACTAGGAGAATCACCATAAATCTGTTCATAGTAGAAGTATTGCAAAACGAAAGTTGAGATAAGAGAGACCTGTTTTGTTAAAAGTGAAAATGGAGGGAGGGGGAGATTTCGAACTGCGTCTCGAGGTTCAGCCTCTCAAAAGGAGAGGTAGTGGAAGCTAACACGATGAAATGAGCTGTGATAAAGCCGCGCCAGGAATTATTCAGCTATTCACAAGAATTTTAGAAGAACTGTAATTGGGAAATGATGTGAATATCAAACAAAATGTCACTTGACTGGAAGCCCTGCAAAGAGGGGGAAATAAAAGAAAACAATGAAAAAAACCCTGCATTACATGTTGCCCTCTTAGACACTCTGAAAGAGTTCCCCGCTCCCCATGTAAACCCTGTGGCACGCTATTGTATAGCATTGTGTATTGCTGTGTGGGGTGTTTCTCCTTGAAAGAAATTAAAATGATGGGAAAGCTGGATTGTCACATAAAGTAACATCACATGCTTTTCTGTTGAATTAAAAAAAAAAAAAAAAAGGAAGAAATACTCTGATGAGTTCCAAGAAAATAACTGCTGGGGAAAAGAGTGCAGCATCTCAGGACCTGTCCCTAGAAAGTAACAGCCATGCCAGTGTGGAGAAACAAACACTGTATCCTGGCAGGGCTCAGAGGTAGGCTTGAATCTCTTCTGCATGCTGTTTGCTGGTCACCTGCAAACTTGATTGCCCATGTTACTGGTCTCTCCAGCTGTACATAATGGTTTCCCAGTTTGAATGTTGGGGTTTTTTTCTGAAATTTGAAACGTATTGAAAAATATCATCACTGTTGATCACCACTTCTGCTCTTGTTTACTAATACCTACTTTTCGCCCCCTCCAAATTCCCTGTCTACCTTTCTTCTCTGGAGATAAGTCATCCTGAAAGCACCTTGTTGCTCTCTTACCCCTCATCATTACCCTTCACAGCTACAGAACACCATTGAGTTGGGTTCTCTGGGCCCATTGGCATTCTCCTCATGTAGGAACATTGTCCTTTGAATGACCTGAAGGTTCCCCATCTCTTTAATTTAGCATAAGACTTCATCTTGCAACACTGAGAAACCACCCACTGCATGGACGAACATGAGGACCACAAGAGCCATTGAGCCCACTGTTTGAGGAGAGGAGGATGACAGGGACCTGATTTGCTTCGTTGATTTACCCAAGTGAAAAAATCCTCTTTTCTCATGAAAGGAGATGATGACAACTCTGTGGAGGAATTACACATTGAGAAGACAAGAAAAGCACTCTGATTTCAATTAGACAGAATTTCTCAGTGGCCTCGCTGTGCTCTTTCTCACCTCAGATTTGCTGCAACCAGGAACTTAAAAAAGAGGATAATATGGGTTTTTCTTGCTGTAGTTGCTGGGGCTATGTGAAGGAAATGGTATCTCAAGCCACTGCAGAGAAACAGTGAGTTGTCAAATACATAAAGACATATATAATGCTATATATGTTATACACATTAGTAATAGAAATTGTTACACACCTATTATGATGTTTAGGGTATTTTATAGGGAACTCTTCAGGCAAATATTTTTAATGGCCCGATGAATCAGATGTGCTGATTTCTATCCATAAACTGTAGTGATTTCGATGGAAATTTCCCAACTTATTTCTTAAAATAATGCTTTGTATACAGCAAACACAAAAAATCCTGCTCTGAAGCATCACAGCTAAATAAGAAAACACTAAGCCCTCTTGTGTTTTTCTCTCACCTCCATGTCTTCACTACAGGGCTGGGAGACACTTGCTAGCTTTAAGAGAAGAATAAAATCTAATCTCCTGCTACTTATTCTAGAGAATGAGGTTCTATAGTAAGATAATAAAATTTCTGGTTGCTATCTCCTAATTCTGTCTTTGAATGTGTATTTGATTTTTTAAAAAAATTTAGGGGTTTTATGGTTTGTGCATTGTTGGTGTTGGGGTGTGTGTGTGTGTGTGATGGTGGTGGTGTGGTTTTTTGGGGGGTTTTTGGTGCTCTGCCTAGTCAGTGAGCCATCATCTCTAAAGGCTTCCTCCCATCAGCTATGTCAGGGCACAGTTACCATAAACTGTGCATGCAAGCACAGGACCGCAGACATATGAGGCTCTGCTCTCAGCTGCTGATGTTTGCTTACAGAGCAGCCAGGGATGTCTATAGCCTCAAAGCAAGGCTGGTAGAGCACTTGGCTTGGTTGAGCCCAGGCAGTAATTCCCAGCTGCTGTGTCAGAGGCAGGGGCCAGACGATGGTCCCTGCACCCTACCACGTGCCCCTTGAACACAGAGGAAGGGTGGAAATATGGGAGGTGATTTGGGCTGTCATCACTGTAGGTGTTTTGTTCCCAAAGAGAGAAATGCAATCAAAGGGTGCAGAAGAATAAATTAAGATATAAAAGACCCAGAGACATAATTTATTCCAGGAAGCTGGTACTGCAAGAAGAAAGCAATGGGGTGGCAGGTCAGCATGAACAACCAGCTTCATGCATGTTAGCAGAACATTTTGGCATCTGTGTATTTCTCACAGTTCTCTCTCCCATTCAGAAGGGAACACGAAGCAATGCAGAGGATATATGGCCTATTCTTATTCCTGATACAGAGAATGAGTGTCACTTCTGAGCAGGTCTCATATCTCCTCCATATTTGAGCAGGTCTCCTTTAGCCACACAACTCTTCTTCTTTTTCTCCCCTGACTTACGGAGCTCACGGAGGCAGACCCTGGGTGTACTTGTGCTTTTATCTTTGATCTTAATTATTAATGGGTCTAATAGTTAACATTCATTTGGATGCGACTTTATTAATCAAAGGCTGCCTGCTCTAGTAAAGGTCTAATGGTATTTTAAAGCTCTTCCTCCTAGAGCAGAGCTTTGTCTGTGAGCAGTTAACCAAAGTTTTCCCTAGGCTCTCTAGTGTGTTGCTAAGCAATGCTACTTCTCCTTGCAGGGATGGCTGCTTTTTGGCTGATCTGAGATGCAAAGGGCAAAATCAAACTAAAATATCTCCTCCATGCTCAAGTTAAATAACAGTACTACTGCTACTCTGAATTCAGTAAAGTTCCCTGAAATAATTTCCTGGAAAAAGGTTTGGCAGACTTCGCTTTCCGACTCGTACAAATACGAGCTGTTCTTGCAGCTTCGGAGTGACTGCATGAAGGAGTTTGCACGCTGTGGTGTGCTTTTGATTTCCTTTTTATTTTATCCCTGCATTTTCCCCTCCAAAACATTATAGAACATTACAAATTCACTTGAAAAGCACTGTGGGGTTGTTCTGCCCAGTTTTGCTATACAAAGTTATGCCATCAAATACTACCCTTCAGTGGAACTCTTTATTACCTGGCTGCGTGGCAATAGAACTGAGAGCTTGGCAAAGAATAACAAATAAACCTTCATGTCACTGTAATGTTTGGAAAAGCTTGTATTAGGATAAAGCAGTTTTCAGCTAGGTTTAGCTGCAATGCAAAGTGAAAAAAGATTGGTGCATGACCAAACTGTTCCTGATGTCTTTGTTCTTGCAGCATCGTATCTGCCGGGGCCAAAAGCTGGTCAGTTTTAAGTGCTGCTGTAATGGCTCCCTCTAGCAATATGTTACATGTTACTACAAATCCAAGAGGAGAGTTCATACTCATGTACTGAAACTTCACACAGCCCCGGTAATGAATTAAGCTGCTTCATATTCTTGATGAAAGACCTGGTTTGGTGGTGGTGGGAAGCCAGGATGGTGCATTTCATCTGCACAGGAAGGCAGGAGGCCCGTGTTGGGGAGAGCAGGGGTGGTGGTCTGGGCTTGGGGCGGGAGAGGGGACAATGATTACCAGCAAGGTGCAGCAGGCTATTTGGCATCTGGGTGACTTCAATCAGCTGGTGTTTTGGAGAACGAAACCTGCAAACAGCATGTGGAGGGGGGGATGTTTTTGCAGTTCATGTCCCATTTTCTGCAGTGGGGCCCTGGGAAGGAAGAAATGGGCCTGTAGTTGTGTTATGAGGTCTTCTCCTGCCCTCTGCTTTTCTGGTAACTGGAAAACCTGCCCCATTCCAGTATCGGTGCAGTCAGATGCTGCTCTGCCTTACACTGGGCACCTTGCTGCAGGAGACAAAGCTGCGCCTATAAACGTCTGTAGAAAGACACTGAAACAGCTGGAAGCAACCCAGCACAAACAGATGAAGTGAATGTGCAGACACGGAGAAAATATTAAAAGAGGATTGACTGTATTTATCCAAGGTATGAAAAGAGCCATTATTCTCAAACAAAGAGGTAACCTGAGGAAGCTGTGGTCGACAGGAGGAGCAAATCAAATGGACTCTCCCTTTATTTATTTCACGCCAAAATGTGCCAGGGGCTTTGTGAGCAAATAAAAGGTAGGGCCCTGATGCGAATAGCTAACAACTTAAGACTAAACCAAACAGTATGTGTTTGCGGGGAGCAGCCTGCAGGTTAGGGAAAGGTGAGAGGAGATTAGAGAGGAGATAATCTGCGCTCCCCAGGGGCAGGCATACAGACTAGCCAGATCAGATAGTTCAGCTATGGCAATAAATCTGTCTGCTGGTTATCTAGGTTAACGTGCATTTGGGGGATGGTTACTGCCTTTGCTGCTGGAGCAATCTGACTCTTGAGCACTTTGCTATATTACAGGGTGCTCAGGAGGTGAGGCAGCTCTCTGTGCTTCTCTGAGCTTCCCGATGAGAAAATACTGCCTCCGAGGGAGCCTGGAGCAATGGAGAAAACTTTAAGGTCTCAGCCCTGAGTCTCTGATCTAGAAATGCTTCCCATCACCTTATTTCTGGAAGAATATTTGCATTAAACCCAAGTTCCTGTTAACCCTATTTTCACCTTGTTTATCAAGGAATCCAAAACAAAGGTGCTAAAGCTGCAAAATATAATTTCTTTGCAAACATGCCAGCAGCTCTTCAGCCAGGATCTTTGCCTGGATTGTAACCCTTTTTCCACCTATTAGCTTTTTTCTCCTCTGTTTTTTTATGATTTTTTAATTGTAATGTTTGGTCTTGTATCTAAGACCAAACACTGTGGTTTTAGTTAGGGTCTCAAGTGATCCATGAAGATGGGTCATTCATGTGGATTTCAGGTAGGACAATGCTGTCTGTGTTCAGCTGACCTGATATAACGATATGAGCGCTAACCTGTGATGCACATTCAGTGTCCTGTAGCAGAGACATTTTTATGCTGGTGCAGTTAAATCAATAAACTTGGTAAGTTAGGCTGGTACAGATATTTTAATCGCAGTCCCCACAGTTAGTCTCACAAGTACAATGTCTAATCAGAACTGCAAACTATTCAGAGGAGTTTTCTTTGTAAATAGGGTTATGCGTAATCAATAGCTGGGTGTGCGTGTGTGGGCACAAATACTCATTTAGTGATTCTGGCCTGTGAATGCATTCATTAACCTGACTGCCTGATGTTACTCCAGCCTCCCTCCCCTCTTCACAACCAGGAAAAAGGAATGCATTCATTGATTACATGGCTTTAATTTATTTGCCTAACTCTAATGTCTGTGCAAGATGAGACTGCTGAGAATTGTCAAATTGCGTGCTTTGGAGAATTGAAAAGGTCATTTCCTCTCTATTTCCTACATTATATGATAATGTAAGACACACAGTAGCATTCTCCCTCTCCCCACAAAGCAGCAGTTAATGGATATAGGTCTGTTCTGTGCTAGTGTATCCTAGCACTTATGCACAGAGATGTTAAATAAATATTTAATAGTGGTGGAACACAATTGAACTTTGAGTAAACAAACTGTGTGGATTACCTCCTGGCTCATCTCTTTGGGAAAAGCTGGCTGTGATTTAATAAAAACATACTGGCCTAGTTTGACGTATGTCATGCTGTTGCTGAAGGTTTGTTTAATTATGGGGTTCTTAATTTTCTCCTGTGAGCTATTGCTATACTCCCCCCACCTTGTCTACTGTTGTTTCTCAATAGCAGATTGCTCTCCGCTTTATGTGCCTGTTGCTTACTTGTGAGAGTAGGAAAACCTTTGCCGAAAAACTGTCCTTCAGCTGGTGTTGGAGGTGGTCTTTGTTATCAAACACTATAGAACTGTAGGTTAAGCAGCTGCTGGCTTTCACTTGAGGCAGGATTTGCTTTTATTTCAGCAGTGGGAAACGGAGACAGCACTGTTAGTGCTGCAGGCACAGAGCTGTAGGCAAGTGTTGGTCTAGTAATTTGCTGGGCTTCTGTGCTGGAGTGTGGTGTCCTCTCCAGGGATGATGGCACTGCCAGGACAACCCAAGGCTGACACTATAGAAGATAAACTACAGGGAAGGAGGCAAGATGAGTAAGAGAAAGGAGAGAAAGGTCAGTAAAAAGAAGAAAGAAACAGATGAGAGTATGTTGTGGGAGAGAGGAACAAGGGGAGGAGGAGTAATCCTTCATGATTTTGATACTTTCAACGGCACAAATTATCCCAGAGTGCCAATCTTGACACCACATGGCTCCAGACATCTGGAGATGAACATGTGGAAGGAGCCTTGTGCTGCACCCTTTCTGGAGGGTGCGATTTGGCACATTTCATTGTGCTAGTGTTGCTGTAGAACTTCCCTTCCACCCTGCCCACGCCATGTAACAACTCCAAACTGTTTGTGAGAGCACCAATGTTGTTTGTTGGCTTATTCCTGATAAAACCTTTTCCTGACTTGGCTACAGATGAGCAGTGCCCGTCACCTTCTCTGAAGCTGGGGACTTCCTAGTAGGACAGGGCTGAAGGTGGGTCCCAAGGGGTCCTAGTCTGGATCTGTTCAGGGCTTACTGAGTAGCGGTGTCACAAAGCTCTTCTCCAACCTACTTTTCTGTCTGCTTTTTGTAGATGCCTCCCATCATTAGCCTTGGTTTTTTGTCCGTGAGGATCTGAAATGAAGATGATGAACCAGAGAGGGTGATTCTCCTTTTCCTCTGAGATCATTTATACCCAACCCAGCTTGGATCAGGTGTGAATCAAATGCTGTTCTGTTTCCTTTCTGGAAACAATGGTGGGGTTGTTGTTTCTGAAATAGTAGAACAGCACCGCATGTTGAGCTGGTTAGACCTGGGAACCTTTCATTGAAAGGGAGGTAATCCGTCTGGAGAGTTAATGGGAGATCCTGCTTAACCTTGCATCCCGGGGAGAGACTTTCTGTGTTGAACTAGAAAGGAAAAAGGGTGAGGAAGCTGAAATACCCACAGGACCTTTTGCCTTATGACCCTGGGTCATGAATTGCACAGGGCTTGGGCAAGTTGTGGAGTTTCATTCCTGATTGACTTCAGTGCTTGGATAAGAGCACCTACACACGGAGACGTGCTGAGCTACTGTGATCTCGGGGATTTACTCATCAAAGGTCTGTGTCCTGGGTATTTCTCAACAACTCTAAAGTTGCATCAACAGCCCTAAAGTTACTGTGGAGTGTTATTATAAGTGAAGAAAAGAAATCAAAGCAGAAATAATGTTTCCCTGCTAGCACTTGTGGTGTCCAGCCCAGGTGCATGATTTTGAATGTTATGATCCGTGTGCTATGTGACACACTCTTGTATCCTCAGAATGGCTGTGAGCTTCCTCCTGAATACCAGCAGAAAGGAAGGTGGAAAGAGAGGGGGAGTGTTGCAAACATCATTTACATATCTGGGGGATGAGCTCATTCTTTTCTGTGCAAATGGGAATTGAGAGGATTGATAAAAAAAAAAAGAAAAAAATCTGTTATTCTTCTCTGAAAGATAGAGAAAGCACTGCTCTCTCCTGGTAAGGGGCTTAAAGGAGGAGGCTGCATTGCTAATATTCTGCAAATGTGTAAACTTCTCTGCTTTGTAATTGCTATTTCTTCCTTTAAAGCAAAACCTACTGAATTCCTATATTGCTGAGTTTCTAGCCTTGTGGCCCAGGCCTGTGACTTCTGGTCAGCAATTTCCACTGACATCTAAATGATAGATACCACCTACATCTGGGAACCAGCACCACCAACCATTACCTAGACACTTGCCTAAGGAAGGAAAATGTTTAGTCTATGAAGTAGACCCTCTATTTCCCTCTAATTACAGTAAGTCTGTGTTGGACAGATGGCCAACTCGCTGCATCCTGTCAGGGAAGTTCTGCTTATATGTCTGTGCATCGAACTTCATGACAGCACTTTCAGACACATTTATTTTAGGTTAACTTAGACTACTCTGGTGCTTCATCGGAATGAGACACATCTTCACAGCAGCACCTTCTGCTCACTTGCCCTGTCTGGGAAAACCTTCCTGCTGCTACTCAAGCAGACTTTGCTTGATGTTTTACTCCCACCTAGTGCTTTTTATTAAAACTGCTGGTACTCTGCTTCTGACACAGGACTAAGCTGGGCTGAGCAAACATCACCTTGTCTCTAAACCAGGGATTCATCAAATTTCTTTCCATCTGGCTATGAAATTCCCCAGCTCTTTGTCCCTCGGAGGAGGGAGGTGCAGGAAGGAGGGAGGTCCCTGTAGACTTTTACTCCTATCTCTGATAGACAGGACACTTCTTTCATGACAGTTTTCTTGCCAGAGGAAACTTGAGAGTTATGTTAGTTTGAAGTGACCTTTTAAAATACATTCTTGTTGCTATTGATGGTAATATGAAGGCTGCAATATGAAGTACAGTTCTTTTTTTTCTTTCTTTTTTTAAAATAACGTTTAGTGGTGCCTGCTCAGTGTATGTGGGTCCTGATTAAAAACCAGTGACAAGAAGTCATTTGTGAGGTAAACAGGTGAAACTTGTCCTGTTCCTGGCCACATATCACTTGCAAAAGCCCAGCCAAGTTCTTCTAACTGTTATTAAAACTGGTGAGCCATTGCCCCACTTTTGGACCATGTAGCCCAAAATGGGAGTCAAGAGTCTCAGTGTTTTGAGAACATTGCATCTGTGCTACCAGCATTTGAAATTCCAGATGAAGCACAGTGAGCTTTCTCTGGCCGTCTTGGAGAAGTTCTGAAATGGTTCAGCCCTGGGAGATGGGCTACTCCTCGGAGCAAAATACTCTTAGGATGGCTGGCGTACCGTGAGAACATGTTCAGAGGCTAGGTGGACCTGCATCGTTCTGGGCAGTGGGGTTGCCCCAGGCTAAGTGGGGTTGACAGTGATCTCCACCAGCACCCACCCGTGGCTACTGGGCTCTGGGGAAGCTGGTCTGTCTGCACGTGCATGTAGCACACCACATACGTATATAAAACCTCTGGAACTCCTCCAGGGAGTACCTCTTGGCCAAAGGTGGGTGTTCCTCCTTGGAACAATGTGCTGGGCTCAGGTTTTCCTGTGTGGTAGCACATTGCAACAGCACCTCAATGCCTCCCTGTGGAAGTGCAAAAGGGAGGTGAACATCCCCGGCCAGCAAGGCACTAGCACTGTCCCAGTTGTGCATCAGTGGAGAATAGTCTTTCTTTCCTCCCCCTGCAGGTGGGGAAGGGAGAGGCTCACTGTAGGGGCCTGGCTTGGCTGCCCTGCTCATCCTTCTGATACCAGACTCCTGCCCTTCCAGTCCTGCATGAGAACTCTACACCTAACTGGGCAAGGTTAGAAGCACTGATCAGTAACCTGCGATGATGCTTTACCACTTTCCTCAGTTTGCAGAGCACACATATTTTGCACAGGAGATGCAGGCTTCTGTTCAAACCTACTACCTCAGGTATCATTCAAAGCCCCCCTCAGAACTGACCTCTGGTGGCCACACACCTGCAGCAGCCAGGATGGCAATGGGTGCCCACAGTGTGCCCAGCTGATGAACTCTCTCCATAAGAATGGCCCTTAGCCAGTTGCTGGGGATTTCAAGGCAAGGGCACCGTTGCTCTGGGCATGGTAAATGATGTTACTGAGGAAAACTGGTCTAACAGGACCAGCTTCCATGGAGTTACAATGAAATTCAACCTCCTAAATTTGTCAATGACTGAGGAGAGGAACCACAGACATTTCTGAAAGTTTGATCCCATGACTTTCATTTTCCTTTCCTGTCGCAATGCTGCCAGGCTGTGGGTTTGGGGGTGTGCGTGTGTGTGTGGTGATGTTTGCCGTTGACTTTATACCTCTTCATTCCCTCTAACCAAAATCCTGACCAAGCAATCTCCTTGAACTAATTTATTCAGTGAACGTTGTAGGAGTGTGATCAGGAAGTGTGGGGAATTGTATGCTTGTGATCCAATATTTTCAGATGTAATACAGGCTTCAAGCCAGCTTTGAGTGTTTCACAGCCCATGCCTCACTGAAGAAATAAGAGCTCAGGTGAGATGACTGACTCTCATAAAAATTCAGTGATGGTCATTAGTTTGCTTTCACCTCATGAATTTTCTATGGGTGGCATATGACCCAGAATGGTATGATCATGTAAATATGAGATTATAGTGCATGGGTTCTGGAGGTGTGCAAAGCAGAAAAATGGGCTATTTGGTCCTTATCATAACTGTAGTTTGCTGTCTTGATACAACTGTTGCCACATTAATTAAAAGGACACTAGACAGAGTAATCATGTGATGGGAAAACTGGCAATTAAGACAGACTGTTCAGATGGAGGTGCTGTGTTTTGAAGCAAAGCAGCTTTCTGTTAGTGCTGATTCAGTGAGGATCCTGCATAAATCCTATCTTGGCTGTGCTGCTGAAGTATTGACATTTCTTTGGCCTGAATCTCTCTATACTTCTCTACAATTTCTTTTCATCAGGCCTTCATGGAGTAGGCTGAGCATGGAATAGTGCGATGTCTCCTCATTTCTCTGACATCTCTACTTATGGCCACTGATAAATCTACTTCTTTCTCCATTGCGGAGGCTTCAGTCATGCTGAACGTAAATGGTTCCTTGTTTTACACCCTTCGCTGAACCTCACTGAGACATTTTGCTTTTCCTCTCAGGATTCTGCAGTCTCTCTCTCTCTGTCCCCCATGCTCCTCACATCAACAGTTGTTCCAGCCTGTATTGGTCTAACTGCTCTGTTTCTTGTTTACCTAGCATTTGTCTTTGCTCTATGATTCGGCCACCCTTATCACCTGCAAAGACCCCTGCTGCTACCAAAAATTCAAGCTCGCTTCTCCATATGAGTGTTGCCACTCCACATTCGCCAGCTTTTCTCCTCCTCTTCTGCTGCTGCTACACGAGTAAAGACCATTTCCCTAAATGGTCTATTTTCAATCTCCACATCCTTCCTGAATTTCCATTTCTTTTGCCTTTCAGTTGGATGCACTCTGCTCTGTTTTTTTCTCCCAATAAATATCTAGACAAAGCTGGTTTGCTCTCTCCCTAGTATGATGTGCCTCACTTTCTTTTGCTTTTACCCTTCTTCCCCTCTCTTCATGATCAGTTTAACCACATCTAAGAAACTTCAACTGCATTCCATCTAGGAGCAGAGACCGTACTGCTTAAAAGCTATAAAGCTTTGTGTTTATTTAGTGGTAGCAAAGATAACTATTGCAAGAGGCTGATGAGACTGCAGAGTCAGAGTTCTTCCAACAGCAGAAAATGCACAAAGACAGGCAAAATGTTAAGCAGTGTTTATAGGCACATAAATATCAGATGCAATGCACTGATTAATATTCCAGTGGAATGGACTTTGATAAACTGGAATGCCATTCTGCAGGTTTTATTTTTAACAGATGGGAAAGAAAAACAACATTTGGTCTAGAGCCTCTGTCTGTATGAACGAGGTTTTGCTCATTTGAGGGGATGCATTTATTCTAAACATGGCAACCTGGTTTAATTAGCTGACTGGGATCCTGCTTTGTCAGTGGGTTTTTTTTTTGTTTTACTTTGTTTTGCAGGGGTTTTTTTGTTGATTTTTTTTGTGCCTAAATGCACTCTAGCAAAACTGACAGTACTTAGAGCTCCCAGACTGCTCTGGCCAAGTTTCATCTGAAATGTGCAAACAGAATAGCTGATGAAATAATAGACATGTTCATGCTGGAAACCTTTCTCTTTCCTCTTTCAGGGCAAATTGAATATCTATTGATTCATCGTTTCCACCAGATGGGGAGCACAGCAGTAATTCCTCTGCGTTTTCTAAAACAGTAGCTTTCACAGTTTGCTTTGGTTGACAAGTTATTTTCCCTCTGATTTGAATCTGTCTTTGTGTGCTTTTGGGGTATTGATTGCACCAACAGACAAGCTCTGATTATGGTCCTTGCAATGGCTGCCAAGATTCTGCAACACACAGGGAGACAGTTTTAGTCTGTTCCCCTTGAAAGCCCAAGACTTCTTAAGGGTAGGATAAAAAGCATGAGGTCTATTAAGCAAAGAAGCAAATCCTGATGCCTAGGATGCAAAGACAGTCAGACTAGACAGCAGTACTATGTCATTTGTGCATATATAAATGTGGCACCATAAAAGAGCTTGTACTGAGTCCACCCAAAATGCTTGAGGACTGTCTCGCTGAAAAGGTCCGTGGTCTTAAATATGAGTTCCAATTGCAGCAGAAATGCAGCATTATGGGTTTACATTTTCAGGCATGTTGTGCTGAGCTAAGCTTATAGCAGAGAATGCAAGGGAATTAACCTGGGTTTATTAATTTTATATGACATTAGTAGTTGCAATATCAGCATCTCCCCAACTAGGCCATGTGGATACCCACATAGAGTGTTCAACTGAAGGAATGGTTCTGGGGACTCAGCTGGCCAGTTTTCCCAAGGCTTATGTGCTATATGTCCCTGCTGGGCTGTCCTTTCTACTGGCTGGTTTCAGTCTCATTTGAAAGAGAGAGACATAAAAGCCTCTAAAAAGCAAAGTCCCTGTCAATGGTCTAGAGGCATCCAATGAGAAAAAGACAAGCAGGTGTCAGATCTTACTGAATGTCTTTGTCGGCAACTGGCAGTGCCTCAGTGTGTGTGTTTGCTGGCTGACCGGCGTACCGGTGTTTTCAAACTGGCAACCACAGATGTTTTCCTTTTTTTGGTGCTATTAAAGGCAAATGAGAATAGGCAAGTAGGACTTATTGCACCTAGGAGAAGAAGACAGTTTATGGGACACGTCACAAATGCACAAGAAATAAAGTTTTTATTAGTTCTTCTGCTCAAATAACAGTTTGGGTATTTAGTTGTTTTATTCTTATACAAAAAGTCTGAATTGTTCTGCCTGTTTGTTTGTTTTCTTGTTAATTTATCCAGGGTTAAAGGTTGTTAGAAAAGTCAAGCAAAGGAGGAGAATTTTTCTTCACCAGTCTTCCCCTCTGCATGTTCCAGACGACACCTCTTTCCTATGAAGTGTTTGTGATAGAGAAACCAAGCCAACAGGTTGATGGTTGAAGAATATGACCTCTGCAGGGACAGGAGTCATGTATGTTAACAGTAGTGAGAGTTACAACCATGCTGAACCTGGGGAAAAGGTCACAGAAGTCCCAGGGCTGTGTGGTTGCACATTTAGTAATTTAAGATGCAGCTGTGCTGCCACCATTGCAGTTTTTTAGTACGCTTGACAAATATCTTAACATTTATTTACATATATTTGCACATGTGCAAAGATATATGCTTTGTTTCCTAAATGTGGGGACATTTATTGCCTGGATTCATGTTTGACTCTTGCTTGACAACAAAAGCATCTGAAATGCACTGCAAACATCTATGTATGGGTGATTTCTTTCTAGTTATACACCATGTAATACACTCACTGTTGAGTGTCATAGGTACCCCTTAGCTCTAGTGCAAAATCCTTTCTGTGTAGAGCAGCTTCAGGCAGGCTGAGAGGTCATACATGTGCCAATATATTTCTGCATAGCCAGACTCCTGGTTTTCTGTCTTTTTAATAACCTGAGGATCTCCTC
>WEIS01027346.1:1022-28185 GCA_013389965.1 Todus mexicanus
TGCCGGGAGCGGGCTCGGCTCGGCTCCCGCAGCGGCGGAGGCTGCCCGGGCAGGGGCTACCGGAGCTCCGGGAGCCGCCCGGCTCTTCCCGACCGGCTCCGGCGGGGGAGCCGCGGCCACAAAGCGCCGCGAAACGCGTCTGGTGGGGCTGGGGTGGGAAGAAACAAACCCATTGCTGCGGGAGTTCGAGGGCTTGAGCTAAAACACTGTCGCCAGCGCTTGTGTTTCCAATAAAAATAATCCCAACGAGGTGAGCTGTCTGTGCTGTTTCGCTTGCCGGCGAGTTGCAGGGACCCTTTATTTTGTAATGCGGCGTTATCGCAGTATTATTGTATCAAAATAATAACAAACAATTTCTAAATGAGTATTCTGGTGCATTAAACATCGTGGCTGTGGCTTAGAATGAGTCTCTGCATGCTGATTTGAGAGTGTTTTCTGTTTTCCATTTTGTCCAAGGGTCTCTTTATTCAAGCGCTGATTGCTCAGTTTATCTCATTTTCAGCTTCCAAACATTTGCAAACAGATCTTGCAAAACAAAAATCCGGTCACGTACATTTAAATTATGTGAAAATAGCTTGCAGTCTTTTTTTTTTTTTTAATATATCTGTACATAAACTTTTCATCAGCGTTCGCTTTACTTGGCACAGCTGGATTTAAAATGGGACTTTCAAAGCAGAGCTGCTCAGATTTCAGTTTGATATCTGAAACCTGAGATCTTTGCAATTCTGGGGGAAAAGGCAAAAATATATCGTGTAGAATACGGCCAGGCAAATTCAGAAGTTTATTTGATCAAGTGACAGGAAGAATCGCCAATATGGCTTCCTCTAGCTACAAAACATTTTGTGGGGCTTTTCTAAGGAGAGAAGAACTGAAAATGAAGGTGTTGTTTCAGAAGTAAAAGTGTTTCTCACTAGTTAAGCCTATTTTAACTTGGTTCAGATGGTTCTTTGTTCGGTTTTTGTTTTGTTCTATTTTCTTGCATTTTAGAGAAATCAGAATATATCTCTTGTTCGCTCCTCCTTTGATCAAGGAGATCTTTTGCCAAGGGGAGAAAAAAATATCAAGCAAGGGAGTAAAATGGGGCAGCAACCCAAGCATGAAATCCCTTTGGTGAGAGCAATGAGACCCTCCTCTCCAGAATCTGTTTTGCCTTACTCATACGAATGTGGTATTTTCAGCTTGCAGTACCAGAGGTCTGTGGTGAATTCAGCCTCAGGACCTTCCATATCTTAAAGTTCTAGGGAAAGAGTATTAAATTTGCTTTTTAATATCTGCCACTGGTTGGATTTTGATGCCCAGAGTTCCTTCTAAGGAGCCATTCTTTATTAACAAGGAAAAAATCTTCATCTCTTTTTCTCTAAAAGTTCTCATCTAATGCTGATTTTTGAAGAACTCTGCAACATTTTGTTTTTAAAATTTTTTAAAACCCCACAAACTTATTTTGGATATCATTTTCTTACAGTAAAGCAAAACTGGAGACGCTAACTGCTCAGGTTTCACAGACTACAAATATTTTTTGTTTGTTTTAATTTGGTTGAATATCTTGAAATTTATTTGTTATGGTGCCTGAGGTTGACAAGAATTCATTGCCTTCCTGTTCAGGCAATATTTTGGTTTAGATTTTGGTTATGTCTTTTACAAATTTCATCAGAAATAAGTATTACAATTTGGATGTAGCATTCATGAAAATAGCTTTTTTAATTGGCCATTAATATGTGTATCCTTTGAAGAACATGGTCACGAATATTTGTATTTAAAATGTCTTTCCCCAGCACTGTGTATATTTTATCATTTGCTGCTCACTATTTTTCTCAAGATCAGAAAGCAACCTAATGTTAAATACAGTTGAGGTTTTGTTTCTGCTCTGTTTCTTAAGCAGACTGAATGATCAAGTCTGTGAATTATGGAGTATAAGGCAATTTAAAACTACCTGTGAGGCTGAGCTGCAGGATTGTTGGCTCCTCCTGCAGACATTAGTGCTTATATCTGAATAATTTCATTAAGTCGTTTCAGTTGTTCTTTATCTGATTTCAAATAACTTAAGCTTAGTCTTTGGTGTTTCTCATGAAAGCCATACCATAGAACTGTTTCCTTTGCAACGGATTGCCTTAGTATCTTGTACATATTCTTAGGCATAAAATGTTAGGGAACTTTGATTACAAAGGATTTATTCTGGTAGGTATTGTCAGTATAAAATGGCTGGCACAATCTTTTTGTGTAAGGAAATACCTATTTTTTTCCCCCCTAAGATATGGTTCTCTGACAATTAATTAGTCAATGAAGTTAGCCCTTATTTTTTCTAAAACATTTTATGTACAGCATAGTTATTGCCTAAAGTAGCTAAGTCAAGTAACTAAAACTTCTACAAAAGTATTTAAGTAGAAGAGAGATCTGTAAAACAAAACAAAAAAAATCCCCTGCGTCTCCATAAGGCATAGCCTGAGAAAATAAATACAAGTCTGAGTCTGAGAAAATTAAAGTGCATACATACAGCGTTACTTTCATGCTAATTAATTCCTGGTTTAAAGCTCAATTTACATCTCAATTGAGCAATCCTTGATACAACTGGAGGCACACAAATATATCTTAGACTAAGTAGTAGTTTTTGCAAATTTCAGAATCGAGTTTTTCTTCAAGAGGTATTTTTGGTTTCTGCAAAGTTTTGCAACAGTAAATGGTTTATCTGAGTTTTTAAGTGCTTTTAAAGTACTGCTTCAACCAAAGTTTAAAAACCAAGGAGGAAAACGTGAAAAAATGGATATATTTAGGTAAACCTCAGCCTGCAAGCCTAGTCTGAAGCTATTTTTTTGCAAGTCTGTTTTCAGTCCATTGTTTGAACGTATAGTGCTGTAGGACTGAGGCTGAGCTTGCAGAATGCATGCTAACAAAGTACCATAATGGGGTCACAGAGGCCAGAGAAAAAATTCAGCTTTCTTGCATCAGACCTGTGATAAAGCCCCAGCCTATCTGTAAACAGTCAGTGAAACATTCTCATAGGCAACAGCTAGAGGCAAGGCTAATAAATACCTGATTTGCCATAAGTTAACTATGTAAAAATATAGTCAAAGTTGTGTTAGTAAAGAAATGCCAAAATTCGTTTGTTGATTGTTTTTTTTGTTTCACCCAGAGAAGAAAATTCCTGTTAATTGTACGCTTCAGTCTACTTTCTTGCATAAATGATGGACTCAGGAAAATTCAGCAGTGTTTTATACCCCTTTGTTTTAGCTTTGTGCAGATTTCTAATATTAATATTCAGTGCTGAAATCCTAATTCTGAGCTGAAATATGGTTCTAGTCAAAATACGATCCTGATTTTTTTTTTATTTTTTTTTTCAAAACAAAAAAATTACAAATATCAGTTCTGATGGCAAGGAAACATAGATGTAAAGGAACCTAATTGAATTGAGTGCTCAAGTTGCTTAATTAAACCCTGAAATGCAGGAAACTGTAGCTAAATTTCCTGCAGCACTGGCAAGTTAGTAAAAATAGAGGTTTCCCTCTTACAGGGAAGAAAATAGAAAAATAAATTAAAAAGAAAAAGAAAAAAACCCCAACCCCAAAATAATTAAATCTGTATTTTTAGGATAGGAAGAATAAGTGGGGATGTTTCATAGCAGTAGCACAGTCTAATTATTTGATTCACTAAAACTTTTTTTATATCCTGACTTTTGAATTGCACACTTTTAATGCTGCCTTAAGCTTTAGGAAGATAAAACTAACCCAAATACTGCTAGTTTAAATTGTGTGTGTATTTCCAGCAAGTTGTGGTTATTTACTTTGAGAAAGAGAAAAATGTGAGCAGAGGGAGTTAAAACAGTGGAAAGAATAAAACAGAAGTGTTTCCTGGCTCCCCTAAGTCAAAGGGCAACAGGTGCCCGCTCAGTTTCTTAGGAAATCACTCCCTGGCCTGGCTAAAAGGTTATGCTTGTGAGCTGCAAATGGGATTTTCAAATGCTGGCGTTTGAAGAAACAGAACAAACCAGATCAGCTTTCTGGATGCAAATGCTGTCAACCTAATTTATGGTCTACCCCATGTCCTATAAGTAACTTGCAGAGGTTCAAAACTAAGTTCGAAGTGGTTCGTGAGTGTGTTCCAACGAGAAGCAGCAAAATGTCACGTTTTGAAATGCAGTTGTCTTAATAATTACGAAAGAGGGAACAACTCTTTCTTTTCCAATAAGAAAAATACATTTTCCCCCCATACATTCTTCCACACAGCTTAGAAACTGTTTTGAGCAGGAAGAAAAAAACTTGACAAACTGTAGCCTAAGGGAAGATTTTGTTTTCTTTATAAACTACGAGTGAAAAAATGGAGTGAAAAAGATACAAGGTTTTAAACCTGAAATCCCCCGTAAGAACCCTATTGCACAGACACGCACTGTTTCCATCTGCTGCAAATAAAGTTGCAATTGATTCGTTTTATTCTTGTACAAAAATGTTGGGATTTGTTGTTTCTTGGAGTTTTTTTAAATAAATGTTGGACATCTTGTTGCAAACCTATAGCATAAGACTGTATCTGTGCATGCATAGTCTCATCTTTAAACTTCTGCAGAGCCTGGTGAAGAGGCAAAACAAGTCAGGACTTGCTTTGCAGTTCTGAAGTTGTAGGTCAAGCGATGGAAAGCTCTGAACACCTTTGAGATCTGGTTATCAAATGACTATTTCTGGCTGTAAACATCATACACATAGAACTCATGCTGGAAATTTAAGAATATGAACTAAATCCAGGATTTATTTTCAAAATTGTTGAACTTTTAAATCAATAAAGCCAATATTTTCTTTTGGATCTGCATTATATTTCATAAGTGTATAGTTTTTCTCTTGCATTAATTTGTTCTTGCTGAAGTGTTAATTTACTAGTATTTTTTACTAATACATTTTCTGATACTCCTTTTTTTAAAAAAAATCGTAATCTCAAACCCAACTTTGTAGATTATATCTTTATTATTGCTATTAATCTTCTTTTTATATACTTTAAGGATACAAACATTCTTAAGTCCTGAAGAAGTGCCTCTAAAGTTAAGAAATAGTTAAGAAATAATCTAAAAAATCAAGAAATAGTAACAACAGAGTGAAACAAAAGGGGTGTTTTGGTGTTTTGTGTGAGAGGCAAACCAGGGTTTTTTTCAGCTAAATACTGAATATAGCACTTAGTCTTTCCAGGAAATCCATTCTTTTCCATAAGCCTTTTTATATGATCCCTGAAATAAATTGGGAATAAGTTTTAGACACAGCAAAACCCTGTAGTCCTGACTGCATTAGAAATCCCCATCAATGACTAATCAAGCGACAGATGAAAACCTTGCCTTGCCTTGGAGTGAGAACCTGCATTATGGTTAGTTGCTATTTTAAGCTCTGATCTATATGTAACTAAATTAAACAGAAAACAGCACTAAGAGAGAATATATTAACGCAAAATCTTAACCCTATTTCAGCTGTGGCCAATGTTCTCTCGTAACAGTAAAGACTTGTCCTGAAATAAGAACGGGTTCCTCTCTAGCAAATGTCTCTTTTTTTGAAGAAGTTCAACAATTCTCAGTAAAGAAGCTCAACAGCCTAATGTGAGAAATATTCTGCATAAATATGGCGGGGCTGCCTTTGACTGGAGCCACCAAGTCCTAGAAGAAAAATAGACCAACGGTGGCCAGTGGAGCTCATTAGCATCACAGATGAAATGCTGCCTTTTCTTTGACACATCCCAAAACACCTGCCTGTGGGCATAGAGAACTGCCCTTTGGGAATGGGAGGAATTATCCGTTATCCACTCATCATGTAATTTATTTTTTTTCCAAACGAACAGCCATGCCCTACCCATGGAGTCAAATCTACATTAGTACTGTGGGTGGTGGTGGCTCCAAACACACCATTTTGACTCCTAAACATAAATTTTCTCTATTCCTGATTTCCTATGGAAGCCCCTGAACAGAGGCTGGGTAGAAACATGCGCTACCTGCTAAAGCCCAACAGATTTAATGGCATTTACAAGCCCATAAAACAGGTTCCACAGACACGTGGCCAATCTAACAGATAATTTAAGGGCAGCAGTGGAATTTGGGTTTATGCCGGCACCACCTCCCTGCAGCCAGGCATTGGAACAGAAAAATCTTTGGGATCAATTGAGTTTTCCTATGTCCAGTTGAGTGAGTGAGGTGTTGACTGCAAGGACTCTACAGCGGTCCTAAAAAGTGAGCGGGTAGGATTTAAAAACACTGGATTACATTTTCCCCTCTCTTTTTGCCCTTTGGGAGCAACAGCTGCTGCCTAACGATTAATTAAGAAACCTGTGGAAGTGTCAGTGGAACTGGCTTGCTTGGGGAGGTTGAGTAGGGAAGACATCTTTGTGTCTTGGAAGGGAAGGGCTTGGCGAGGCAGAGCTGCCCCAGATGCGGAGGGTGGATGCTGCTGCTCTGGACTCCTTGGGCGAGCAGCAATGAGTGGTGGGCGAGCAGCAGCCGGGCGCGGGGCTGGCGGGGACAAAGGAGGCTTCGGGGTGGTGGGACACAGCATGGCATCACCTCTGGGCTGCCTTCCCCTCCAACAACAGTCGGATGCTTGCTGGGGGGCGGGGTTCCTGCGCTGACACAGCGGGAGAGGTTCAGCCGCCAGGCGTGGATGTGCGGAGGAGCCCGGCGAGCTGGGGCAGCCCCTCAGAGCTCCTGCTCCCCCCGAGCATCAAGCCCCGAAGGGCTCAGGGCGCTCCCCTCCCGCCGCCGCCCAGACAAAGCCGAGGGATCCCCTTTCCAAAAACGCCCGAGGGGGCTGCGGGGCGGCCGGCTCTGCCCCTCCGGCACAGGGAGCCCCCCCGGGACACGCCAGGACCCCTCGGGACACACCAGGACCCCGCGGGCTCGCCCCTCGCCCCCCGGGGCTCCTCCTTTCCCAGCTGCTCTCCCATCCCCCCGCCCGGGTCCCTTCGCACACACCCCCAGATCCTGCCCCTGCCCCGGGCGGGGGGCGGCAGATTGAGGCGGGGGGGCAGAGGCTGCAGAAAGGGCCGGGGGGGCAGCGGTCACTGCAGAACCAGCACAGGGTGCCCGCTGGACGATGCTCCTTTGCAGTAGCCACAAAGGACCAGGAATTAAACCAGCAGAGGTTCTGGTTTCAAAGCGTCGGGAGAAAGGAAGACACCCGGTATTTTGCTTTGCGTTGACCTCAGGGAAGGTGCCCTAACCTGGTGAAGGGAAAGCCAAACCAGCCCGAAATGGTTTGGCATGTGCGTGCTTTACGTTAACAATTCAGAATCGGTTCTATAGATATTTAAATAGGGACATTATTAAGCTTGTGCCTATTCAGACATATGCCCCTAGCAGGGGTGCTGGCTTCTCCTATTTTCTTTGGCTGTGGTCTTGAAGAGAAGATAGCAGCGCCAGAGGAAGAGTGTGTACATGTGTGGTTCCCAAGAGAGAGTTTTTTACATCCCTACATAGATGAAACACACGATCCTTCCCAAGTTCTGCGGGCAAATCGGATCTTAGAAAGACTGATGTCCTAGAGAATGATTTCCAATGTTTCCAAAAGCCAAAGGGAAACGGACAGCAAGTACTAAACCAGAGAGGGAGTCACATAGTGGGGGCTGTACCCCATGAACGGACTGGATTCAACACACTCGAGGTACTGGCACAGTCACTGCAGACCTGATCAGCACCTCTATTTTTTTCATAAAATACAGTCCTATCCTCCCTCATGCCTTCAACATTTGTGTTTTCAGAGCAATAGGGTCTTGCTGTTCAACATGGGTGGCTTGTCATGAAGTTTGATGTGTATTTGTACCAAAAAAAAAAGTGTGACAAACCTCTGGTGCTGCTTACTTTCATACCCAGTCTCTACTTTCCTTTGCCCAACTCGTCGCTGTGTCTTTCCTGTTTCACCTGTTTTTTTCCCACCCTGGTTCCCTTTTCACCTACTGACCTTAACCTCCCACCTGATTTTCTCTACCAGCTGTTCTCCCCCATCTCCTGGTCTCTCTACCTGCCACCCTCCTCTCTCCTCCTACAGAGCAGTATTTTGTGCCTCCACCCCTCTGCTCCTTACAAGAAGTTCTCTTCAGTCCTGTTGTGCATCAGTGCCCGTGTCCCAGGACAGGAGGTTTATCCTATCACCATCCTGATCCATGCCAGAAGCGCGAAGTCAGAAAGTGAAGTCTTTTGTCAGGATTTCTACAGACCACCCATGCCTGAGGAGCTCTGTGCAGGGCACTGCCTTCTACCTGGGCTTTCCCACACAGCAGTGGATGCAACACTTGTTCTCATCAGCACAAATACGATTGTACTTTAGAAAATTAACCATGGGGAAAAGCGCACCTCATGCCTCTATAGGTTTCCTCATTTGCAGGGCTCCCACTTACCTCTGAGAACAGATTTGGTGACAGTCAGGGTTTGCTGGAGCCTTAATGCTGCCACAGGTAAACCCTGTGTGTTCAGATCAGGTTTTGGAGGGGGCAGAGAAGAAGCAGCACCAAGAGGCGGTGAAAGAGCTGTTCGATATGACATGCTTGACATGACTGAGGGGATTGTTCTTCAAAAACAGCAATTGGAGGTTTTACAGCTCTGTTTTGATGAGTGATCTCCTGTGAGTAGGACTCCAGTGGAGGTAACGTCTCACCAGAGGTTTGGATGGAAAAACTGTGGGCTTGAGAAGCTGCTGCCGATGGAAAAACTGGGGTCAGAATGCTCTCAAGCTCAGGCAGACTCTAGCTACTGCAGAGCCCGTTACTGGCAAGAAATTGGCACTATGCTGGAGAAGAAGCAGTGCAGATCCTGAGCTGAGAAGAGGAAGTTAAAAGCAGATGAGATCTTTGTGGGTTTGCAGTAACCGATGTCTGACAGGAAGAGCGAATTCATGCCAGCATAAAGGGAAGAAGAAAGGAGGAGGGCAGCAGTGAAAAATCCATGTTGTACCCTCAGTAACTAAACAGTGGTCTGACTCCAGCAGAAAAGCAATGTATTAATTGCAAGAAGGAAAATGCCACTATTTCTGTAGGTCTCTCTGAAACCAAAGTTTTGCTTCTTTATTATTGCCAACCCTTTAAGACTATAAACATCACCCCTTCTTGCCTCTGCAAGTCTCTCTGCTGTTTTGAAATTTTACAGGTTCCATGGTTATCGACTCAAATGTTAATAGTGTGTATTCAGCAAAATACCGTACAAGTGGATTCATCACAAAGCAACAACTTTCTGTAACAAGAAACTTCAATGCAGCTGGAGGTGAGGAGGTGACTTAGTTCTCAATGCTGCAGAGAGACAAGGGAACACTGAGGGTTTGGCAGGCAGGGAAAGTCTTCGCACTGGTTGTGGGAAGTGGATCAAGCAGAATGCTCCAGGAATTGTCATCCACTGTCAGAGGAGACTTTCTGGACAAACATAAAGTCTTCTGTTTCTTCATCTGCTCAGTCCTACTACACAGCCAGCCATCACAAAATTTCCACCGCCACCTGCTCTCACTGCACTGTGATCGTCCCTGGTGTGCCTTCGAGTTTCTTGTCTCAGAATTTCCTCTCTCCACAAACCGCTGCTCTTCAGATTCTTCTGTTGCCTGTGTCCCACACATACCTTTCCTTTCTTTTTTCTTTCAGCTTCTTCAGTAACTTCCCGAGCTGCTTCTGATTTTCCCGGTTTGCACTGCCATTTTCAGCCTTGCAGCTTGTATTTCCTCCTCCTCTCCTGTGTTCCAGTACAGTTTAGCAAAGCAATGAGAAATTCCTTCCTTACATCTCCTTTCTCTCTTTGCTTCCAGTGCATTCACTATTCTTCCTGTCACTGAGGCTCGTGAATGCCATTCAGCTTTTGTTACACACCCAGACAACCAGCAAATCCTGCCTGTCTAACTCTACCTCTTCCACATGACAAGTTTTGCTCTTCCATCTTTGTCAAGGAGGAACTGTATTTTGAGTATAAAGGTGATGCTGATCTATTTAATGCTCTATCTTGTTAGAGCAGAAGACCACCTCCCCAGCAAAGGAAAAGAATAGAAACAGAGCCTTTTCCCGTCAAACCTGATTTAATGCACCTGGTGAAATGCTGGAAATTCTTGGGTAGCTCTTCAGAGTCCCACTCACCTTCTTCATAATTAGTAGAAGATTATGGGAAGTTTTTGAGTGGATGTCACCGTCAAGAAAGTAAGCTGGCAGCACTCTTTAGCTAGCAGTTGCCACATTGCTTTTTAAGATGCCAACTCATAAAATCATTGCTGTAGCCACAGGCTCCTCTTTGTCACCTGGAATTTAGAGAGGAGATTGTGACAAAAAGATCTGAGTAGTGTTTGGAGCCGTTAGAGTTTTGGGGCTGCTTTTTCCCTGAGGTTGTTATTCAGCAGGGACTCAGTGCTGGTCTGTGCTGCTTTTCAGCAGCAAACGGGTCAAACAGCTGCTCGGATGTGTTTAGTTGCCTCTGACGTGCCTTTGGTAAAAGGCAGCAAGACAGTGGAGTGTGGTCGCAGTGGAACTAATGAGCTAAAAGTAGAAAACAGGAAGAGACAACAGCAGGTGGCTTAAGCAGGCGGGAAAATGAAGGGTTATACTTCCACATGCTGCAGAGGATGATTTAAGTTTTCCAGGTAGGTATTCGAGTGGAAATCCTCTCTGCCACTAGCCAGGCTCAGCAGGAGATGAGCAGAGACACTTCCTATATCCACTTCACCAGTCCCGATGGGGTTGGTGGGTGGTGAAGCCTCGAGCTGGATCCGCCAACAGCTGCTCTCAGTTTAACCAGAGACGATAACAGCCCTCTCCCTCGGTTTTGCTGAGCTTCCCCATGCGGTGCGCTGCAACGGAAACAGTGGCCAGGAGTTACTTTTTCCTCCAGAAGCTGTAGAATGGAGTGAGTTTCATCGCGGGGACAAAAACTTTGCTGGAGACAGACAATTTCACCACCTGTAGCCCATGGGGTGACACATGGACATGGCTCACAAGGTCGTGCTGGTGGGGAGCGCAGCTCCTCCCTCAGCACTGTGCAGCCAGACAAGCTGGGAGGGCAGGGGGCAGGAGCCAGATGCTCCTCCTGAGCAGGACAGGGATTGCTGGGACACATGCCACAGGTGTTGGAGGGTTGCAGTTGTAGGTCTGTCCCAGGCAAAGACAAACCCCAGCAAAGCAGGAGGCACAAGCTATCTGCAGCACTTCCAGGGACACTTTTTCCTAAGCCCCCTCCCTCTGTGTGCTTTACAGGACAAAGGGAGAAGAGGTGAGAAAGCAGAAAGTGTTGCAGGGAATTTCAACCAGACCGATCCCCAAATAGGGAACAAGCTCTTACAGAAGCTGGAGAGGTCTTTCATAGCGTCCTTGTGATCCACAAAATTTTCTTGTCCATCAAACACCTGAGTAACTATATATTCACAGGACATTCCAGCTACACCTCCGGAGCCACACTGTTCCTGTAAAAGAATGTGCAATCTTGGCCATGATGTTGCTACAGGGGAGCTCCTGTACTCAAATTTCCTGCAAGCAACAAACACGTTTCCAAACTTGTAAAGGTAGCGATGGCACCTTCACAACACTCAAACCACACGCAATGCACTCCTGAGATACTTCTCTGCTTCTTCATCTTTCTGCCAAAAAACAGGCAGAGGTGAGATGATTCTCTAAGAGTGATTACTGCAGGCGATGCAGAACTGGAAAGGTGCGTTGACATTCAGAGGGTTATTACACTTAGTATAAATAAAACCCCTCTGCTAAGGATGGCTGAACCTCACCAGTTTTGTTTAAAATTATGAACACAAATAAATACTACACTCTGTGTTGCCCCATCCCAGTCTATCTCTCTAGCGAGCCAGAAGTTGCAGCTGTCTCGAGGAAGAGAGTGGTGGGCTACAGTCCTGCTGCCATCCTCCTCCTTTCCCTTCAGAGCACCTCTGTTTCAGGAGACTGACAGTTATCACAGGGATTTATAGAAACTGCACCTATCCCTTGAGAAAAGAAGTCACCATTAACATTTCCTTAAAAATCAGGTATCTCCAGATGGTCCAGTCAAGAAAAAGACGAAGATACCTTTTAAAAGATCCGAGAGGGTAAATCCAGGTTGGAGCAGAGTTTGGTCCTACTGAGACAGACAAAAACTGGGGTCTTCCCCTTGGTGATACATGGAGTGCCAGGCAGCAACTCAAATCACAGCCACACCACCCCGTTCATTCTTGCTGTCTCCTGCCTAGAGGGAGGAGTCCCAATTCCTACAGAGCATCAGCAACTTTCTGACCACAGGGCAGGGGAAAGGAGACAGTTTAACTCCTCATGTCACCATGGAGCAATAAGAAATGTGTTTGAGTGACATATGTCACCAAAGGCAGGACACGACAGTTCCTATTTGTCTGTCAATAACCTACTCTTCATCTCTAGCCTTACTGCAGGAGTCTTCTCTGTGACAATGCCTGAAGACTGACTGGAGATCTGCCTCCTCCAAGTCTCTGTGGTGCCCGTCTCATTAAAAAACTTCCTCTCACATCAGCTTTCTTTCCCTGCTAAGCTCCAAAGCTGATGTTAATGCTCTCCACCTCCTCAAAGGTCGATTTTGCATGAGAATCTCCGTGTTCTGAGGCAGGTTAGCACAAAACCATCACCTCTTTCTGATCATTCCTCCATGGGATTTGGGCTCAGGATCCCTCACAGAAGGTTAGATCTATGGTTAGAAAACAGATCATTTGCTTGCAGATAAGCTTTGACCTGCCCATTTTGCAACTTCAGCGAAGTTTTATTTAGCTTGCTCTTCCACGCTTCCCCCACCCTGTATACTCCAGCTTGATTACCTACTTCTCATTACTTTTGCTTGCTTACTTCTCCTCTGCAGTAGAGATGCCTCGCCCCCTTTCCTGTTTCCTACACAGCTCACAATACCCCAGAAAGTGGGACACTAGTGGCCACAGCAAGGACCATAACGATGGAGAACTATACAATGCCCACAGTGGAAAAGTATTTTGAAGAAGCTAAATGAGGAGATAACTAAGCAAAGATCTTCCCACTGTGGGGAGTTCATTCAAAACATGGGTGAGTCCTTCACAGGTCTCGCAATTTCCCAGCTACCTGCCTCCAGTATTTAATTAAATTGATAAATGATGTTATTAGTCAAGGAAAACTTGCAATAGTCACAAAGAAAACGATGAAGCAGCAGACAGTTGCTAGCCTTTGCATCTCTTCTCGTGCTGTTCCAACAGGTGATGACGATTTCCTCTCTATGAGTAGCTGGAAGTCCACTATTGCAGGTGTTTCTTTTTGCAGTTTGGGGACTCAGGCAAAATGATTTAATCCAAAGTTTTCCCACTCTGAAGTTTTGATACTTCTTAGCTGGGCATCAGCCTCCTGGTTTTACTGTTCTCATCTCTTTCCGGCTGTGCCCCGGATGAAGGCTCCACTGGCTCTTCCTCAAGGGTGCAACGTGGTAATATCTTTCTCAAACTGAAAAGAAAAAGGTGGCAGGCTAGAAAGCACGGGTAGGGGTGTATGGCAAAGCAGGGGTTAAACTCAGAGGGAAGGGGGCTGGGTGGCAGGAGGCAGAAGCAAATGAAGTTGCTGGGGTGGCTGTTCCTCTGTGCTCCCCTGTCAGAACTCTCATGAGAGCAAATTAATTCTTTTACTTATTTATCTCTGGACTCCTCTGGACGTTTAAAAAGAAATAAAAATCAGGAGCACAAATAGCACCTCAGGACTCAAACAACAAAACATAATGGCTACAAATCAAGGTTTCTAAACAATTCCCCTCCTTAGGTGATACCAGTTACTCCCAGTCCTATCTGCTCAGGCAGCCACTGGAGCAGCACAGCCAGGTCGGTGGATTTGGGAGCTGCCCCAGAATACAGGAATGAGTCCCCAGGGGGTTCAGGGCTTCAGAGGGGTGGGAAAAACAGTAAGTGGGGGACCCCAGGGTGCTCCTGGCTGACATCTTAGCTGCACGGGTGCTTCAAGCTTAGAAATCCTCAAACCCTGGTTTTGGCTGAAGGAGCAGTGAAATGGGAGCATGTTTTGTCTTTTCAAGGGATGGGGGAGGGGGAGAGGAGCCCCCAGGCCTTTCCCACAGCAGTGGCAGCAGCCCCCCAGCTTGGGAGGGGGGGCAGCTGAAGCCCAGGAGCCCTGCTTGGCAGTGGGGAGCTGTGCACTGCGCTTGATGCGGGGAGAGCGAGACCAAGCCCACTCGGGTGCCACCGGTGGGTGGTTTGTGGGTCAGACTGTACGGTCAGCCCCTGGACTGGGCTGCACAACTGCTTTTTGATTAACACAGGGATAACCAGTGTCTTGAGTGACCCTGTTTTCTGTAGCAAAAATCCCAGGCTTCTCTGGCTTTGGAGAGCTAAACTAACTGCGTGATACAATCGAAGATGTGCTAAACCCCAGAAGTTTAAAAGAACGTTAAAACGTGGATTCTGTAACGCTTTTAAAAAGCATTGGCATTTGAGAATGCATTTCCAACTGCTCTGCAAGGTGTGGCTTGCAGGCACTGCACAGGTGCTCAGCAAAGGGAGGCTCTCTGCACAGCACTGGGATGGGGCGGTATAGGCATGGGCTGAGAAATGGGGCTCAGCCCCTTCCCTGGACTGCAGCAAGCTGCCTGTTCCTTCATTGTCTGCGCCCACGTGAGGAAGAAACCTCTTGGTGCTTCAGTTCCGGAACTGAATTCTCTGAAAACACACCCTTTCCTGCAGTGTCTGCTCAGGACCAGATAGACCAGTCTGTAAGGATAACCCTGGGCATTTATGGCTACTTTTATATGTTCTGTGTCTATCAGGACTGGTACAGACTTTATAAACTTATTTATAGATTTATGTAAAATTGTTTAATCATCTTTCTCAGATCCTCTTGCAAATCACCCACTGTATTCCAAAGCTGGAACAAATCAAATTTTTAAAAAAAGGATGGAAGAGGAGCATTTATTAACCTCATCTTCATATATGGAAAACTGGGATTAAATATTCTCTCCAAGGTTACCCACGCAGGCTGAGATAGGAACTGAATCTAGACTCCTACATTCCCACCACATCGGGTGACTCTATCCCAGCATGAACTTCCCTTTCCAGCGAATAGTTTCAGCTATAGCAATATCTAGGCCAGTTGTTAACTTCCATGAAGTTCTGTCTTTTTATATTTTGAAGACCTATCGTGCTTGTCTCCTTTCTATGAAATCCTCAGATGGGTTGCTGCACAGATTCCTTTCTAGCTTCTAAGAGATGGAAATTAAACACACTGTATGTAAGACTGCCTGAAAACCTAACTTTGAAAGGATGTGTTATTTTAAAACAAGAAAAAAAATCCCTACACTTGAAGTTTCACATTGAGGGTGAGCCCAACACTTGATTTTTTGTTTTTGTTTTGTTTTCATTTTTTCAGGGCTTTTTTAGTGAAGCTTCGTTCTTGCTACTCTTTCCCTTGAGTGCTATCAGCTAATGTGATGGTATCAAACACTCCCTGGAAGAGCCAGCTGCACCAGAGGGAGGGCCAGGGCCACCCCAGCCGTGCAGTGACAGCTGCCGTTACTTGTGCTGCTGTCGCTGCTCAGGTAGGATATTTGGCATCAGTCACTTAATTATTACTTATATTTGCTGTAAACTTATGAAGGACACCTTGACACCGGCATGAAGCTAGTCTCCAGCTTGGCAAATGACTTCCTTACCTGTTCTGAAGAGACAGCAGGACTGCTACATGCTCCTTTGGACATGGTCCACTGGGACAACACTGGCATCTTTGCTGTTCAGGTGTTCACTGATAGACAAGGAGGAAAGCCTTGGGAACATGAAATGCAGGTTAGGACCTGCTATCTCAGCCTTTTTTTCCCTCTCTTTTCTGGCCAAGGAGAACAGAGCATTCAGTGCACTATCCTGTGCACCACACTGTGCAGTGAGGGAAGAAGAAAGCCAGTGAGAACAAGGGGTGCTGAGCAGCAACCCCGTACCTGGCAAGGGGCAGCAGCTGGGGAAGTCAGTGTTCTGCTAACGCAAAGTTCAACTACTAGTAACCAACCTTCCTCTAAAGTGAATTTATTGCTCTCAAGGAAGAAAAATTGTTGGAAGTGTCCATGCCCTGTGGAACTATACAAATATTCAGTCATACGGAAGTTCTGTTTGATGCATTGCTAAAGTCTTGGAGGCTTGTGGGTTTGTTTTTTCGTTATTGGCTTTTTTTTCGCTTTTTTAAGTGACCAGTTTCTAAGCACTTAAGTTGGCATTTCCCTACGGAAGAGGTGATCCTCAACCAGGAAGAATTCAACTGTACAGTAACTGAGGGATTTGGCATCTGGGATTTTTCAGTGTCAAATGCATCACCTTTTTGTTCCCTTGTGTTGCTCCTCTCTGTCCAGTCCTGCGCTGAATCCAGTAGCCTGGAGAAAGGGAAAAACTGACATCTCAAGCAAGGAGCAGAAGAGAAACAGGGACATCAGGAAAACACGTCAGACAGTGAAAGTTGTCAAGCAGGAGACAACAGCTGCTGACAAAACCCTCCATTCTGTTGACATCCTGCCACAGTCCAGATCATGCCAAAATATCCCAGCAGCGCACACGAGAGCCATCAACCAGTTGAATATTCCCTGATGAAGATGTTTTGTGTGTTTGTAGTGAGATTAAATATTTGTACACAATATTTGTAAAGATCTGTGTTGCCAGCGCAGTGGAATCACATATCAACAGTCATTTAGCAATCAACACAACATTCAGTGGTTCTTCTTTGGTGCGCTGCTACAAGAGTTAGGCGTCTGCTTCCACAGAATCTATGGAAGATAGCAGAGCCACCACAAATTATCAAAGCTGAGCATCATACAGGGCATAAACATCGGTTACCTCTGGCCATCCTTCAGGTTCTTTTTATCTCTGTGAGTTTATACGGTTTCTACCACAAGACAGAGGGGACCGGCTTAAAGTTACTGAAAAAGTGCTGGGAAAAAGCACCACTGTCATCACCTTGGATCCACAACCCAGACCAGAAAACGACTGGCCATTTATCACCATGCTGAGAACAGCAGCAAAAATGGAGCAGTGAAAAAGAGGAGTCCAAACCATCCATGGTTCCTCCATCTAGAGATCTGCAAGACCGGTCTCTACATAGGACTGATCCATTGTTCTACCCCAAGGGGTTTGTACGTGTGGATTTTGTTTGGTTTTGTTTTTCATTGATATCAGATAAAGACGTATGCAAGCTCCTCTGGCACATTTGTATGCCACTTGAGAAGCTCTGTCACTACTTTCCTCTGCGGTAAATATTGAAAGGCACTGAAGCATCTTGGAGGGTTATCTTGTGCCTGTGCTGCTTACTGCTGGTGCTGTATGCCATGTATTGTGGGACTGGGCTGGCATGAGAAAACTCAGCGTGGAAGTTTTGGAAGATCTCAAATTCCTAAATTTGAGATGCTGTGCAGAGAATGTGCATCCTGGTCCTGATGAAGTACTGAGAGGAGGATGAAGGTGGAATCACAGATGGGGCTGGTAGAACAATTGTATCAATATTAGTTTTTGATGACCACAGTTCTTCATTCTTGATCCCTGATGTACCAGACACCTTCACAGTTGAAAAGTTCCACCAAAAACAACAACAAAAAAATGAGGACAACGGAAAACCAGCTGCATTTTAAGCTTAAAAGGTAATCTTACACAGGAAGCATTGATGCCTTTTCCAGTGCGAAACTTATTTCCACCATAGGCAGTTGTTCAAGAACTGACTTAAAGAAAGGTTTGCATATCTCAGGTAAAAGATCATCTTCAATATTTTGCCAGTTTGAATGCGAAAGGGACCTGGTACTAGATACCGAAGATGTAACCCTCAGTTGCTACTACAAGGGTTAAGAAACCATTCTGAGTAAGGTGATCTCACTTCCTCATGGAATTCAACAGCCCCCCCTGAGTGGCTCAGAGCCTTTGCTAGCCCAATAATTATCTGCCTTTTTTTTTTTTTTTACCATGTTTCACCTTGCACATCTAAAGCAGTAGAAGGAAAAGCATTAACGCTTATTTGTTCCCATTTACTGACAAGTTTAACACAAACTAATGATGGTATTTTTTGCACTGTCTGGACATACTACTGACCTATTTAAGGGAAACTGCTTTTTACCTGAACTTTATAAAAGTTTTGTATTTCCAGCTCTAAGAAACACAGAAAAACATTCCTCTGCTGAATCGAACAGTCCTTACTGTCTGCAGATGGAGAAGGTTTCAGGTTTTTCTACTTGAAATACTTTGCACGGTAGTAAAATGCTACCAGTGCAAGAAATTATGTCTACAAGTACTGCAGGCAGAGTGGCTTGAGTCTGCACTTCGTGTTCGCCTTCACTCCTGTTTAAGACAAAGGTGATGACTCTGCCTGAGGAAAGTTTGTTCAAATCATTTTCCCAACCAAAAAAAGTTGCTTTTGTAGGAAACAATAGAAAATGTTTATCCCAGATTGCTTTCCTTCTCTGGTCCAGAGAATTCACATTAGTAGTAGAGGACTGCGGCAGCTAAATGGAGCGACCGACTACTTAGGGGCCGTGGTGTAAATACACCCAACTGTTCCATCCTTGCAGAGCCGGGCAACAGAAGGTGCATTTCCAGAAAGCATTCTTCAGCTGACTGGGTCACACACATCTCTTTCGTATTGCACAGCAACACAGCCCAACGCTGTGGTGAGTACTTCAAGACTGAAGGCTTAATGTCACTGCAGATTTGAAGCATAGTTACGTAGGACAAATGGCAGAATGATAGCCTTAATGAACTTGGATGCACATAATCTTTATGCACACGCACACTCAGAAGTTATTTTGACCCACCATGTAAACCAGTATGTCTCCAACTGTTGTCACTGGGTGCAAATTTTCCATTACTCACAGTCTCGGGCTACCCTGTGTAGCAGCTGTTGTGAACTTCTTGTGGCCACTTCTGTGAAGCATTCATTTGGGAACACAGCGTGTTTAAGAGCGAGTATTAGCTTGCATTCTGTAGCCCAAGCCTAGAATTGCGGCTATACGAAAACCCCGCCAAACTGTCACGTTCGTTTGAAGTCTGTATTTAAACATTCCCTGCAATCGAAGTGTGAATTTAAGCTTACTGTACTCTGCACAAAGTAACAGCTTTGTTACTTCGGTTGACTTATTTTTACTGTTTCAAAAATATAGTATATGATCAGAGTTCTGATTATGTTTATAATCACTATCTAGAACTAAAGAAAATATTAAAATGACTAGAGAAAGTATGTATGTGTCTGTTTCAAGTAGCTGTGTTTAGAGACACAGGGTAAGAGTCACCCAGGCTGGTTTATTTCATAAATAGAATCAGGACCTTATATAAAGAGTGTTCCTAAATCCATTCACAACCCAGCAGAGACAAGGCTCCCACCCCTGTGAAGAATGCAAGCCACAGAAGCTGTAGAAAACCACTAACATGGAGATCTCTGTCCAACTGACCTCAGTTAATAATAATAACAACAATAATCCACACATAAATGAGGAAACAGTTAAACCCCATCCTTCCCTTGTTCAAGATTGCTAGTTTTAACAATGGTCATTTAAGCCCAACAGTTACTCACACGTTACATGTATGTACAAGTGTGTCCAACACAGCAAGAATTACACTTTCCTCGGTTCTTCAAACGGACTGTATCGCATCAGTAAACATGAAGCGCAAACCGCACCAAGAAATACAACACTGTTGCCACTTGTAACTTCATATGGACTTGTGACAAATACAACCCTTGGGTCTAACTGGGGGAAGAAACAATCTCCAGGCTAAGGACTGAGACGCTCCTTTCCAGCTTTAGCGTCCACGCAGGATTTGTTGAATTGCTCCCTAGCTGATGAGCAAACTTCTCAACCCTTGACAACTCCTGGCCATAAATACCATCACCTGGCAGGAAACAGCCGCCTCTCTCACCTTCCCACTACGACAACCCCTTAAGTCTAAATGCTTCCCTCACCCAGCCCTGCAGCTACTCCCGATGCTTTCGCACCCAGCTGCTTCGCTGTTTCTAAACAGTGTTCTCCTTCATTTTGAAAGAACAAAACAGTTTTCCATGTTGAGATTTTGAGAACCATTTTCCTGACATCTCCCAATTTGTCTGGATCACCAATAAATACCAGCAGAATCAGAGTCGGAAGGTTCTTTAAATGTAGTGGTTTAGATCCTTTGCTTTCATTTCACTAAGAGCTTTCAAATGCAATTTATGGCTGAAACGCAACAGATAAAAACCATTCAGCAATAACCAGCAAGTTACAATTTCTTTTGTCACCAATTTCTCCCAGTATATTGGATCAAGCTTTTTAAATAGTTGTGTGTGCTAAATGTTCCTTTTAATTACTTATTAATAGTTCCTGGCACTGACATTCAGAAATAGTTAACAAAACTACATTTGATCAACTTAGCCTCTTAAAATTACAGCAGACTCTTTTGGTGGCATTCCCTGACAATCAGGGTGAAACTTTTGCTGTGAGGGCTTTGTAGTCCTCCTCCTTTTGCTGTGCCAACATTGACACTGAACCAGCCAAACGGTGAGTTGTTTTACAGGGCAAAGCTTGCCAGAAACCTAAACAAAGTCCATAGTGTTTCCCTCCTTACACTATCTCACCAGGACTCCAAGCGAGTGCCAACGATGGCGCAAGAGAAAGCTGGAGGACTCTGCTTTGCCATCCCAAAGAACCGCACGCTGGTTCTCAGGGAAGACAAGGCTCCTGAGAAGACATATAAATGCTGACTTTATTATCTGTACAGCAATAGCGAGTCCTGTTTCTACACTCCAAGGTGACACGAAAACCAGAATAAAATACAGGAAAACACATCTCAGTGGAATTAATTTTTATTGAGGGGGGGAAAAAGGTTTACATGTAGTTGTAGGTTTTTCCATCCATAGTTTCAAAACTCCAAAAAGGACTGGAAACAAAACTTGCTTAATCATTACTGCAATACCAAAAAGTTGATTTGCTTTTTTTTTTTTAAATGAACAGCAAATTATATAACTAATTGCTGTGTTCAATAAATACCTTTTCTCCTGCACCAATTTAGAGGAAATATTCAACCGAGTACAATAACCCCCCCGGGATTTTTACAGTTTTAATTCCGAATGTTATCCACTGCGTAGCAACCCAGAAACTATAAAACACGAGTGTACAAGGATCTGTCTTCCCGGTCAGTCAAATACCAAATTTTGCTCTAGCTCAAATAGTCTACACTCAAAGCAACTACCTGATCCCCCCAAAAAGATTAAAGAAAAAAAAAATTTCCTCTGGTTCATGACTAAGTAAATTTGTCGTTACAGAAAAGGCTCAAAGTTGTTTCTTGTTTATCAAAGTAATAGGTAAACATTTTAACAGAAAGATTAACGAGTTACTTGGAAATGCAGGTTTATATTAAAGTATCTGAGTGTGTATACTACATATGACATGCAAGCTTTAAAAATATCAACGCTGTCTTCTGATTAGTCAGGTGTCCAATTGTTTTAAAACCGAAATAGGAATGACTTCCAAAACGTATCAGCACTTCGGGTTCTCTATTTCCTTTTGCTTAAGATGTTTTACTACACAAAAACTACAACAATTACAATATTTAAGAGTATTACAATAAGGAGGGATGGAAAACAGGAATACTTCAACTGAAAACGTGGATATTCTAAATGAACCAAAGATTTGTAAAAGAGCTGGATGGAGGACAAGGAAGGGAGGGTGAGAGGGGAAGCACTAGGGAAGCTAAGATCTGAATGTTGTATTTAAAAATCACATCCTCAACTTCAACTCTTCTGATCTTCAGTAGCGTCCTGGAAAAAACACAGAGATGACACAATTAGTATAAAGCCAATTGTATACACATCACCTCAGCTTTAATGTGCCCAGTTTTTATGTTTTCAAATTAAGAATTTCCGCCGATCAATTAATACTAGCAACAACAAGGTTTAAGCCACCCAGATTTCATTTAGTCATATCTATTTAGGGTCTTGGACTATACGAACGGGATCTGGATCGTGATCGGTATCGACTATAGTAAGGCGATGGTGATCGTCTCCTTTAAAGGAAATTAAAAAAGAAACCCAACATCATCCATTATGAAAGAAGCCTTATTCGCGTCACTTCTACAGCACAGAACTATTTCCTTCGCGCTGAAAGACTTGGCCTACATGAATCATTTCGGTTTTATTTGGCTGTGGCTTACAGTTTGTTAACAAGCGCTTTTACATTTCTCAATTCGATGTGTTTAAAAGTGCAAGATATTCCCAGACAAAGAATTTAATAAAACTCTCGCTAGCCTTGCAAAGTCATGAAGTGCCTTTTCAGATGCCCACAATTCTTTTTGAACAACATTCTCTGAAACTAGATAACTTCCAAAACAGTGAGATGGTTATGAAATGTCAAGCATTAAAAATGCCATCTACAAATAACCCCTTTTTAAGCTGCGCTATGCATCAGCTGTTCCTCGTTCTATATAAAGCATGGAAAAATCAGTTACCCCTCTCTCTGTCCACTAGATTTGCAGGGCACACGCTCTACCTACTTCAGGTACCAACACTAACCCCTTGCCCAACTATTTACTGTATAACCAAATAACAAACACAGAAAATTATGGCTACTTTATTTAATCCCACAAAATCTAACCTCATGAGTCTCTTAACACACAGCAAGCATGTCTGCAGGACCGTGCCACAAACCGATTGAATATTTTTTGTCACTTCACTTTTCAGTTTTGCCAAGAAATCCACTGTTCCTACAGAAATAAAATAAAAATTAGGTACCTGTATCTGTAGTCATATTCTTCATATCTGTCATATCCTCTGTCATACCCCCTATCATAATATGAGTCACGGCGACGACCGGCTCCACCGCCACCACCTCCTCCACTGCTGTTAGGGAAAAAACAACAACAACAACAACAACAACAAAAACTTTAGGTATCTACTCTTACCTTGATTTAAATTATTTAAAAGCTTTTTTTAAGCGTTCTTGAAAATAAGGCAGTTAAACTATGCCGTGAAACAATATAACGATGAAACATTTAAAGAAAAATACCTTCAAAAAACGCAGAAAACTCACCAGGAATTTGAGCTTAATTCCCATCAGAAGGAAAAGCAAAGGGGGACCTCAGTGTTTCTTACCTTAAAGAGTATGTTAAAATGTACTTGTCTAGCATAGTCAGTTAAACTAACTCCTTTAGTATTTTTTACTAAATAGACAACGTAATACTAAATCCTGCTGCAGTTTATGCGAACTACAGTAACACATGGTATATATTAAGAACTTTGTGATAAAGTACAATTGGCATAACTGATTTTGTTTTAATAAAAAAAGTATCTGTAGCTCTATTTCTTCAGTGAGGCTCCAAGCATTCAGTTCAAATCCATTTTAGCCCCACTCGAAAATGTGGGAGCTCCTTACTGCGTTGGCCTGCCCATGTAGATGCCTGGAGTCGGTGTATGTGCTCTCTTGGTGATTGAGTAATCCACCCGAATCCTCCTGCCATCCAGCTCCATACCATTTGCATGCTCCATTGCCTACAGGAGACACAAGGAAAAAGGACATGAAACCTGCAACCTGCTGGTAACTATGGAAGGCTATGTACAAAATATATTATTTTCCATCGGAAAAACAACCCTTGAATTTGTTTTATTTAGACTGGTTACTAGTGCCCCACTGTGGCGAATGGCTCATCTCTGCCCCCGGCCCATTCACCAGCAGCGCTGCAGGACTGCGCTGGGGCGCTGGAGTAACGTGACACGCAATCCCTTCTTAAGAGAGAGCACGGTGCTAACCACTAACACACTCACTTTCCCTAGACTTTGTCTTCTACCCACCAGAAAGGTAAACTGAAAGGCAAAACAGCTTTTCCTGCAAACGGCACCTTTCCTACAGCCGCCTGTGACCTAGAGGGGCCGGGCGGATTCAAAAGCTGTGCAAAACAGTGGCTTCCTGTAGGGTGCATATGGCCGGATTACTGCTAGTCGGCTGCCATTTCATGCTCTCCCAGCCTCCTGCCATCTCCCTTACAAGGACCTACTCCAGCAGAGCTTAGTAAAATGGCGGGTTCAGCCTACATGGATACCTAATTACAACCTTCCTCCCCACTCACTCTCACAATAGCAGCTCGCTAAAGCGAAACGCAGAAGGGTCTGCGCTTGAGAAGCCTGTGCCTTCAGACCCGCCCGCAGCCCGGCACACGCTCACTGGGTGTTCCAGCTTCTGTTCTCTAGGCTTTGAGAATCAATACAATGGCCTTTCACTGACTCAAAATCAGGAAAATAGGTTTTTTTCAAAGGAGCACAGCGTACTTTTGAGAATTATATCAACGCAAGAGTAACCTAAAAACCCCCACCCCAAAACACAAACCCACAACCGTAAGAATTTCACAAACAGTTAACGCTGGACTTAGAAGCTATTAACATTTGCAAAGCAGGGTTTGGGGTTTTTTATCATTTCATCAGGTGCTCTGGGATCTCCAAAATACAAGTACACACCACTTAGTTTGTGACACTAAGCACAACACTTAACCCAACATACATTACTTTAATTTTTTGTGTGCGGAGAAGTGATACTCTTGCAATCTGGAGTTAAAGAACACAACCACTTTGCTATTATTAAAATGTAAGGAACAATACACACCTCAAAACATGAAGGTGCCTCTAAGCAGAGCATTTTTTTCGTGTTTTTTTTTTTTTTAAATCATGAAACAAATTGCTCAGACATGTAACTTTTTGCAGCTCTCTAAGGAGAGCCTTGTTCAACTAACAGAGGAGTTATGGAGGAGGAATCAAAAATCTGACATCCACATGATTTAACTGCGATGCCCCCAAACTGGAAGTGACTGAATTATCACTAACCTATTTAAGTACACTTAGTTTGTGTTTTAATAATGCTGTTTAGAGCGATGTTATATCGCCACCTAGTGAGTTCTGTCCCCGTACAAAAACATAACTACATTTAGCTAACTGTAAGGCAAAGCCGAAGAACATTTCAAGTCTTTCAACATACACTGAAGCATGTATTATGAGTAAACCACGACCTTTAGCTTTACAGATTCCTAGCCCTGAGACTTTTAAGTCCTGTTCCACATGGATGATCTACATTAAAATAAAATCTGTGCACACATCCTAGGCGTGTGTGTGTGCATTAACTTAAAAACAAAGACTGCAAATAGCTGATTGAAAAATTAGCTTCATGATGAAAAGCATCTTTCTGGAGATGCAGCAACATGCAAGTTACTTTGAAAGGTGAGGAACTTTCTGCTCCATGGCACTTTTATGTCTGACGAACAACTTGCAGAGTAATACGCTTAGCTGACAAGAAGCCACCTCAAATCCAGAGCATCTGGCACATGTGTCTTAGTTAAAAGATAAACACCTCTTCAGGAGAAAGAGTTCTTTGACAGAAGGAGCAGCACAGAGAAAAGCAACATACCAGCAAGACAGATGAAGAGTTAGTTTTGAGACCTGGCTGTTTGTTTTGGAAGTACCAAGAAATGTGTTACATTTCAGTGGATAAAGATAAGTTCACAGTTCTCAGTCTGCATGAAACTTGGACACCCTGGTCACAATACTCAATATTAAACCTTTAATTTTCTGTGCTTTCAACAGTTGTCAGAAACAAGTGTCACTTACAAAAATTAAAATAATCAAAAATCTTTAATAGATATACAGAGGGAATAAAGCCCATTTTACAGTTCTAGGCATCCCCCAAAACGCAGAAAAGCCAAAACCTCCAATAAGCCATTATTATGAATCCAACAATAATTTATAGTACGTACCACTCACAATCACTAGCAACTGCAAATTCCTTCTGAAGATATTTTAAAATCTTCTGCATCATTCTTAATGTGCGTATCTCAAGTCTTTGCAACAAAGTACTTAAGTTGACTTTACTAGCTAACGACTGCTGCAATATATGACCCAAAGCCCTATTTAAAAACCTGGTTTCAGAGAAGCGACATGAACAGTATTTATTTTGTACAAATGCCATAAAAGCGTATTACTGATCCCAATTACTGACATTTTTGTGTTTTCTTTAAAATTAAGAGTTTATAATAGAGAAGCGGATGTTAGAATTTCATTAGACTAGCACGTCATATTCAAAACAAATGTCATTTTGCTTTTCTCACAGTTTCTGGGTACGCATGAAGAATTTGTTAAGTGCATTTAAATGTCAAAGGGGGGAAAAAAATTCGCACATTTGCTCTAACAATGCAGAAGATACTCTCAAATACTGCTTAAGAGATAGAACTGTATTTTCCAGACCATCAAATAAAACATTTTGAATGGAAAAAATCAAATTATATTGGTGTTTAAGACACGCAATACCCTCTTAGGAGCCTTTAACTGCAAACAATCCATTTTTACTTCAATCTGGATTTTCTTCCAAGTATCTGAATACTGTTAGAAGACCTGTGTGGTTTTTGCAAGACAACAGTAAACAAGCAAACAATTCCTACAGACAGGTACTATTAGTCTTGATTGCAAATTCTAAGGAAAAAAATATTTTGAAGGCCAGAATACACACCTGTGTGTTTGCAGTCAGAAGATGGAAAATGAGGATTAGGAACGGCACAGGTAATAATTCAATCTTCAATTACTTTTAAATCTACTGCAGTCTATCCATAATACCAGAACTCCTTCAAATTATTACCTGTAAGGTGTTAGTCAGACAAAATGAGCAGTTCTCAAACTACAGGACTATGGCCTCCAGTGCCTCAGAACAGTTAGAAAGAATCAACCAAAGTTAACAATTTGATGTTGCAAGAGGGTGGTGTCTTCTACACAGATTAGCACTCAGGGAGAGTAAAAGGTTCAGAAACAATAAACTTTTGATTATCTGCATAAACTTAGACAGGTGCCTGGTATTAGTTAAGCAATCAAGAATTCACTGAAAAATGAAATAACCTTTCAGCCTGGATAACGCCACAAAGCGCAGCTTGGACAAGGAAACAACGTGGCCAATCTCTGCAACCTGCACTGGGATCACTCTGGGAAGAAGGAGGGAGAGAACCTGACTTGGCAGAGCTGATGTCACAGTAACTTTACATTTCTACTACCAAGTTCAAGATACCACTTGTAGTGTAGAAAAGATCACCAAGCCTTCATTTCAACTGTCTAACTGCTCTGAATTACTCCAGTAAGGAGACATCACTAGGAAGTTAGTAAGGTACAGACTGCATACACTTGAATAGTCAAATACGAGAGATTTATGTTGGGACTCATTCTGAAAACCTATTTTCATAATTTAAAAATAACTATATAAGATACTGTTGGGGTTTTTTTTGTTTGCTTT
>WEIS01027347.1:0-10830 GCA_013389965.1 Todus mexicanus
ATATAATATATATAAAATATATATATCCATATGCAAAAGTCCCTGCATGCCTCAATTTTTCTCATCCTACAAACTGGAAGCTTTCATTTCTATTGTATAAACAAGTTCCAACATTCCTTTTTGTCTTCGATGCTAGAACTAGTTTGGTAACTTGTTACACTATAATTTTTTTTTCTCGGTTCGCAGTTCAGCAATATCATTCGATTTGTACTTATTTATAAAATTTTAATGTTGGAAACTTATTTGAGATTTTATTATAGACAATTTTTTTGGCACAGCCATTTCGTGCCACTTGAGCAATGTGGAGTTATTTTATTTTCTTGCAGATACTGTACAGTAATGGTCAACTTTGCCACTTGCACTGAGTTTCTGGTCAAACCTCTTTTCATAAATGAAGTCGTGACTTCAGTATAACTTGAGTATATGGTTTTCTTTGCTTTATAGCTTAAAGAAAATAGAAAAGTTTTAGCTAATAGACAAACACTCAGGAGCTCATTATGTAGTAAAAACGGTCTTGCCAAATACTGAATTCACTATACAGTTTGTAAAGAGAATCTGCTTGAATTATTTTTATATTCAGACTTCTTTCTGTTTCACAAACCAAGTTTAAGTGCTGTTAATGATACTTTTGGATTCTTATAGGGGAAAGCATATTTCACTCTTTAGAGAACAAAGTATTTGACAACTGGATCAGTTCATCATACGTTCCACGAAGTAAAGCTAACGGAGATCACATCAATATACTTCAGGGGGGGGCTTTTTCTTTGGCCCCGCCCTGCATCCTTTACTCATGGAAGCAACTGCTGCTCCGGCTAGTCCCCAGAGCCTCACCTCAGCTGTCCTCAGATATTACCTGTTTTCCTCACCAGACCCAACTTGCAGAAATGGGTCTGGTGAAGTCAGTGATCCTGCCTGGGTAGGCGGAGTTGCAAGATCAGCCCCCTAGTTGTTGACTTTGGTTTCCTTACAGAAGTCAAGTTAGCAGTGTATCCTCTAAGGGCACAAACGTACATCTGCCAACACCCGATTCGGTCGCTTACCCATCAAATTCTTGTGTTCCAGGATCCTCTCGGCACAAACCGCAGCTAAAAGATTGCTGTCTCCAAGGAGGCTACTCAGTGAATTGGCTTAGTTGTATCTGTATTGGATTTGTATCTTAAGCAATGTTGACTCATGTTATGACTGTGTGAGACAGCAGCTTTCCGAGCATAACATCTGTATGTACAGTGTAGACAAAAACATCCTCCTAATGCTTTTTTAATTATTATTATTATTATTATAAGTGTACTGAGTTTTTATTTTGTGGTTCTTTGCCCTATGTGTGCCAGGTTGCGTGGCTTTATCAATGACAACTGTCATGTGCTTTACTGGCTGATATTGTTTGTTCTCGCTGAAAAAAAATGACCAGCTGTTCACACCTATTTAAAAAAAGAAAATTAAAAAGTGTGGGGAAGCAGCTTCTCAGAAGCACGAAGCGATAATGTGGTCTTCTGCGCTAACGTTTACACTAGAGGTGTGCGCTGGTGTTTTTTTGAGGCACTCAGTAGATCAGCATCTTGACCCTGGAGGAGGAATCAGCTCCCTCTCTCCACTTCTTCCACCTTCAGACTGTGCTCATGGACCGTCACCCACTCACCACAAAGTCTTGCTTTTATCCTCTTCACCCAAACTGTTGTAGCCAAGCTACCGAGGAGGAAATGCATATAGCATGTGCCATGTTTGTTGAAAATACTTTTTTTTTCCCCGCATGTACAAAGAAAAACTAGTATATAATGTAGGAGAATATTTATGTTTAAGTATTAATCATTACTGTACAAAATCCTTACCTTTAAATGTTCAGAAATATACAAATGCCATAAACTCCTATTTCACACGGTTGAAAAGGGGGGAGGAGTCATCCTTTCTTTTTAAAAGAGCTTAACCTAAAACTATCTGACCCCCCCTCCCAGCCATCTTTTGCAGGTAACTGACTGAGAAGCTCTTTGGCGAGACGGGGGGGATTCGGTTTTCCTTTGGATTTGTTGACGTTGCAAAGCAGTTCTGTGCTTCGCAGAGAAGTTTTGTTTCTATGAGACCATGGTGAAAGCTAGAATTTAAAACTAAATGTGAATCACATTATAGAGTCATAGCTACTTGGGGGGGCTGGGGGCGGGTGGGAGGGAAGGGTCAACTGACACAGTATTTTAAAGATGTTTTTCTGTTGCCTTTTTTATTTTTAAGTGACCTCCTATATATATGAATAGATAGAATGTTTTATGAGTATAAAACCAAGTTTTAACTTGCTTCCTGACATGAAGATTTACTCTACTAACAACTCATGTGCAACTGGTACTCTTGACCTCATTCCAACGGTTTAAAAAACCCACCCACACAACCCATTGCGCTGCAGCTCTTAGGTTTGACCTGGCTTCATACTGGTGCTGGGTCTCTTGATCTCCTCTACCTTGGGAACTGATATTTAAAACCACTGCTCAAATAAGTGTCTCTTCCTCAATCTTTCTCTCGCCTCTCTCTCTCTCTTTCCCTCCCCCACAAGCTTTTCTGGATGTTTGATTTCATTCTTTCCCATTAGAAGTGGCTGATTTTGTGTCATTGCTTCCTATATTTACATGTATCATGGTTTTTCAGTGGGGTTTGGGGTTTTTTTTGTGATGGTGGTGGTGGTTGTTTTTTGTTTCTATTTTGTTTTGAGGCTTTTTTGCTATTCTGAACCACGCGGCTCTCAAAGCGGTTACTGGGCTAATGTTAAAGGAAGTCATTGGGAGAATTAGCTTCAGACCTGGACGCCAATTGACATACCCAACCATTCTTGTCTCACGAGGTCAAAACAACTGACCACAAGAATACCATTGGGAAAAAAACAAAAACAAAAAACAAACAAAACCAACAAAACAATACCAACAATTGACTACCATATTTATGAATTTTAAGAGTTTGACCAGTGGTCACCGTGATCTTAAGTAAGAATCTCTTTGGTTTTGTCAAAAGAGGATACGTGCAGCATCGGTCCTGTCAGGCGCTGCTTGGCAGTGGCGTGGTGAGACTCCATCTCCCCACTGGGCACTGCATCGCTCTCGTGGGCGTGCAAGTCCTTGAAGCTTTGTCCAGTCTGTATCTAGTCCTCCTCTTCCCTTGCCATTGCTATACTTGTATCGCCAGGAAACCTCATTTCATTTAGGCTTGTTATGCTTTGTCAGGTGAGTACTACACTATATAATGTGTTTGTTTCTCTGCGTTCTCTGGGGGTGCCTTGAACACAATTAAAGCTCATTGCAAGCTGATTCTGGAACAAAAAGGTAGTGGAAAAAAAAAAAAAGGAAAAAAAAAAGAGAAAGAAAACAAAACAGAAAACAAGCAAAACAAAAGCAAAAATGTTGGCTGTGTTATCAGGAGATCCCAGTATTTATATCACAGACTTCCTAACATGATGACTCAGGCGTCAGAGTTTGATGCTGCAGTGTAAAACTATTATTTTATATATTGTACAAGTAATTTATTAAATGTCTTTCTAAGGGTATATGCTGCTTTTAAGATGCACTATATTTTTGGATCTAATCCTTGTATTTTTTTTTTCCCAAGGAAGTAAAATGTGCTGCAAAGGCAAGCCACAGTGATTAGTATGCTAACTGCTACTTCTCTTTAAAAAGGAGAGTGGGAACTAGATACGTAACTTTGCTAAATGGATCAACTGCTGCCAGAGAAATGATTAATGCTGATAGTGTGGTCATTAATCTGGGGTACAACACTTCATCAAGCCTGTGTTCTAGAGCGCTTAAATAGAAGTTAAAATGCCTAGATATATAGCTAGATTATTTTTTTTTTAATACGTGATTTTATGATCACCTAATAAATAAAACAAATCTGCATGCTGGAATCACTATAATCCTGTTATGAAATGAAATCGGATCCACTAGGAGAATGCATGATGAAGCGTTGCAGTTCCAAATTCAGCACCACTTCCTCGCTTGGGTCACGTAATCCGCTGCTGTGGTGAGGAAGAGAGAAGAGAGGGATGGGGGTGCAGAGCAGAAGACCTGTAGTGAATTTTGCAGTGAGACGAAGTGAATGTTTGCCAGGTTTCCACAAGCCAGGTTTGCCAGGTCTCCACAAGGAGGAGATTTTGCTCCACTTCATGTCCTCTACCATTGCAACGAGGAACGCTGCATTCGCCTTTTTTTTTTCTGAGATGATACATTTGGAGGTGCCTCTGGGTGAACACTGTAGCCCATAGCTGCAGCATTTTAAAAGTCTCTATTTTAGGGCCGCCTAGAGAAGGTTTAACTCATATGAGCAGCGGAGCCGATGGCCTTGCATAAGGGAGGGATCTGGAAGTGTGGAGTGGTTTATTTTTATCGGAAGTGAGGTGAGACTAAAACTATTAACATGAAGAACTTATGCTCTCTTTCCTGATAGAAATTTTCTCAACAGATTTTGACTTCGTTCAGTTTTGTCTCTGCCAACACAGTCCGAGTTAATTTTACATCCCGATATATATATAATGCATGTATGTATGTATACATACATCTATAATTCTAGTCAGAGTGTGTGTTTGTGTATTTTCCTGTTTATAAAACATATATGTATATTTATAATACTCCCTGGAGTATTTCATGACTCAGGCATCAGATCTGATGCTGTAGAATACAATATGTGTATATGCATATGTTCAAATACTGTGTGTATATTTAAAAGATCTATTGTTGGTGGTTTGTAGAATAAGTAATTCCCTTTACTCTCAAAATTTTAATGGCATTACTTGCAAAGACTAAGTGTACAGTATTTTCCTACACTCCACCACGATAGGTATTATTATTTATATCGAAGTCAAATATTGATACGCATTTTAAGGTATTACACAGGTAACGTTGCCATTTTTGCAAATAAAATCGCTTTTTGGCAGGAAGGAATGCTAAAAATTCCTTTTTATAAGGTCATTACCCCAACCAAATGGCTGCTTAAAATCCAGTTAGATTACTCCTGTTCTTTTATGAATTTTAGTGACTGTGGGCAGAGCCTTTTCTGTAGGTGAAAGCCACTGCGTGTTCCACGCAGTGCCACTTGTGTCCCTTTTGGCTTATTAAGGGCATGCAGAAAGAAACTAGCATCCTAAAATAGAAATGGCAACTGGCAGTGTTTGATTTCATTGATCGCTTAGAAGCAGAGATGGTCCCAGGCTACAAACCCAAACGACCCCCCTGTTTTGGATGGAGCTAAGCGGGGGCCACAATCACCGGCTGGGCTCATCCCTGCAACCGGAGGATCCCGCCCTCCGGGACGCGGGCAGAGGAGGGAGCAGCTACCCCACGCCGGGGGTTGTGGCTGGGATCACCCAACCAGGCCGTCGTTACCCTGCGTTTGTGACGTACCCGAGAGAAACATGTCTGGTTTCAGTCCCGTTCTTGCTGCTCCGTTTGCTCCGCCTGAAGCTATCTGGATCCCTCAGACCGGCAGGAATGATACTAAACACTTTGGTGATATTCGATGCGTGGTTGTTTACTCGTAGTTCCAAGCATCACCTTTGAGTTCAAAGGTGGGGGATGCCCTAAGAGTTTGTTCCAGAACCAGTTGGTTACAAGTGCACCTCTTATATATGCCTTACAAACTTCAGAGGCCATATTCAAAACAGGGTTTTATCAGTGTATGCAAGGGGGTGCAACCCCTCTTCTCTTCCTCCCCAGGTCAAACAGTATGGACAGTTTTCACACATATCTACCTGTATAACCCTCTGTACCTCTCATAACTGGTCAATGACTGTAACAGGTTACATCAGGTGTTTTTTCTACATACTTTTTACACAAATTCTATGCGATTAATGTAACTTAATTCAATGCATCATTTTATTGTACTAGTTCTTAAGCTTGTCTTTATTTTTTTTCTAGGTGACTGTGGTTTCTTGTGATTTTTATTGTATAAATAAATGAGGTGGCTGTTGATGCTTACTCTCTGTTACTAAGAATTTTTACCTTTTTGGAAGAAAGCATTGCTATGAACTAATGAATTTAAAATGTCATTTACTCATTGTAAATACAGTATTGTGCAAAAAAGAAAAATGGAAAAAAAAAAACACTCGACCCTTTTCATTCATTTGAATTGCTAGTGTTAACTGATTTTTGTCTAGACACCATTTCTGTTGATGAAATAAAGACATATCATTATGTATTGTAAATCGACTCATCTTGACTCTGAAAATGATGTTGCGGCACTTGGTTAACGCGCGGGTTGTAGATGAGATTTGGGAGGGTAGGTTGGATGCGGCTGATGCTGCCTGGTGCATCTTTGGACCGATGAGGAGACCTCCATTCACGTGGTCCCATTGCTAATTCACTAGTCGTCTTTGATCCAGGGATCCAGTTATCTTTGATCTGCTGCAGGAATAGCCGAGGGTATTTCATTGCAAAGATGAAGTAAGTTGTTTTGGAAGATCAAATAAGCTGTATCTATACCCATTCCCCTAATGCTTGACTTAAGGCAATTCTGCTGAGTCTTTGTTTTGGTCTTCTAAAGTTTCAGCCTACGTGTTGGGAGGCAGGGGGAGAGGTTGGGGGTTGTTTCCCTTTTACAGAAAACCTGAGAGAAATTGAGAGGAGTTTCTGTAGAAACAAAATAACAGCTGAAAATCTCTTGTGTGTAACCCAAATAGTGTAGTGTTCCTTTCTGAAGGAGGAACTTGTGCCATTGTTCATTAGCATCACTTAGGCTGCAGAAGATCCGAAAAGGAAAGAAGAAATTATAACAGCCTCAGGTGCTATTACCACAAGCAGGGCATGGGGTGTAGCACAGGACTTTGCTTTCTAGGACTCTCAAACGCATGGCAGCCACCTCTCTCTCCTTGGGCTGGATGCAACCTGAGGGCCTGCTCAACAGCTTGCCAGGAGGAGACCTGGGAAGGGCGGAGTGGCACTACCAGATGTCCTACCCTGTTCCACACACTTGCTGCGATGCAGCTGTGGGGAGCGGGGAGGAAGGCACGCTGCTAGGGGGAGGTCCCTAGGCTTTTTTTTAATCACCAGGCAGAAAACGCTAGGTAGAGTGCCCTGGGCCACTATCCTTAGGGATGCAAACCACATCCTCCTCCATCTACCGCAGTGAAAGTTACCTGAAATTTTTCAGTCTTAGAATTCTCATGGAAGAAAATCAACCACGTTACTTTTCCAGAGTTCCTCAGTTTTCTGAATCTTTCTGCTGAGTATAAATGAAGAACTCTTCAAACCCCCTCAAATCTGTCAGAAGATGTAGCATCCACCGCATCTACACATAGCCTGGCAGTAGAGAATGTGTTTCAGCAAAGCTGTTTCTCCATCCCTGATCAGTTGTTGCTGGCACTTAATGGCCAACGTCTTAAGTATTTCCCATTTTTTGCCTTAAAATACTAAACAAATGCACAGCCGAGCTGTCAAATCAGTTTGTAGTGAGGCAGAACATGAATGTAAATTAAGCGCACCAGAACAAAGCCACTGTAATCTCCAGCAATCTTTATGCTGTGACTCTTTTTTTTCCCTGATGTCCTGCTTTCTGCTGGCATTGCTTTAGAGTTGTCAAGTCATAGAGGATTTTTATGCCTACAGAAATGAGCAAATGAGCTTATTCCAAGCATCGCTTGCTGTTGAGGTGATAGCAAATGCGAGCTATGATAAGCTTAACAAATGAAAGCAGCCAAAAGCATGTGGCCCGAAAACAGGGTCAGGGACGGTCCCAGGAAGGTGCTTTATTTTCCAGATACACAAGTGGAAGGACTGCTTTCTTGGGCCATGTACAACCCAGAAATCCAACCTTCCAGAGCTAGTCTGCCCTACCAAACTGAAAATGAGCTCTTAGGGGCTTTGCCTATCTTTCAGTTCTTCTATATGAACTAATGAGACAGTGAAGGGAATAAGATTTTCATGGCCCTGAGGTGATACCTTGCAGATCTTCTTGAACAGCAAACTGAAGAAAAGAACAGATGTTTTGCACTTGAAATAAATGATTGTACTTTGCCTGATTATACTTTGTTTCAATTTTGAAGCTGAAAGTATTAGGTGTAAGGAGTCTGCATTAGCATGGAAAGTCTCTATCAGAGCTTGAGGACTGCATTAGCCCAGGCAGATGAGCAGCAGTGTATTCTTCAGTTGTTGGGTTTTTTTCTCTCTTAAATTCTCTGTCCCTTCAGATTCCTGGAGTGTTTCTTCCATCTTTTATTCATCAGCTGCTGAAGCCTGGGGAGATGGAGGCCACACAGCCTTCCAGGCTACTTTCAAATCAAAATAACCCTTTCTTGTAGGTGCCTTGGGTCTTTCGCTACCTTGAAGGTCTGTGGACCAGGCTGCTTTCTGATATGAACACTACTAGCACGCACAAGTTGTGCATCCCAAAACGTTCTCTCAAAGACACAAGAATATTTCTGCAGTAGCAGCACACACTGACCAGATTTGGGTTAAATCTACGTGAGAAAAATCTTGAGTCGTGGAGCCAGCAACCCATTAACACCAGCAATCCAAGCATGGTATGTACTTCACTGGCATAAAATGGAGGAATAAAGTGTTTGCTTTCTTAAACTGTATTATGAATTTAGCATAATAGCAGTGGGAGAGAGGAACATAGCAACAGATAATCTGCTTTTTTATCTCTCTACTGAAGGCAGTTTGTGCTCAATCCCTTAGTTTAGTTCTTGTCCTCAGAATGTCATTACTTTTTCATGATAGATGATAGTTCTAGGAGCATGCTCTGAAAGATAACGAGAGAAAGAAAGCATGAAAGTGAATCAGTTTAAAGGAGAAAAAGACACGTTATCATAGCAATTAACCGTGACACATACATCATTGGGAAGGTGGGAATCTGGTCTTTAGCTGACAACGTACTTACCTTGTAGGGCTTTGTTCCATGCTAAGGGGATGGTGGGACACCTTGCTTTTAAAAGAGAATAAAGCTATTAATCCCTGAAGTAACATGCTTGAAATCAGTGGACCTATCCTAAAGACCTTTCTTTACAGGTTAAGGGGGTTTGTACATTTTTGATTGATTGAAAACCTTACAAAGATGGACTCAATTAAGCAAGTTCCACGTTCTAAAATGCAGCTTGTCCGTTTGTTGCTGCAGAAATCCTCAGAGGGGTTTCATTAGTTGTTACCTGCTGCTGACTCCCAAAGTTTATCTGGTGAATGAGTACCTTTGGGTAACCAAGCAGCTTTTGCAGGGTAATTGATACGCTGGCTGTCGTAACCAAGGTTCTCCTGAGTGCTCCACGGCAGAATAAAATACAGCTAGTGGGTAAATTTTTTTGCATTTATTTCTTCTTTCTTTCTTTCTTTTTTTTTTTTTTTTTAAGAAGACCAGTTTGCCTAGGAAAACTGTACAAAACCAGCAGTAGTTACCAGCAGGTGTAAATGTGAATGCCTTTAAAGATGCTCAAAGATCCTAGAGGAAAACAGGGGCCTACCAGTCCCTTACCCCACCTGTAGGTCTTTCTGGTGAAGCTCAGCTGCCTAAAAAACTCCTCCACAGTTCCCGGGTTTGTTATTTCAATGTACATTCACTCTTATCAAACTGTTCCAAGTGCCAGGAGCGAGAGCGGGTGAGCAGCTAGTTAAATGAGTGGATATTTATTCCTCAAGTGTTGTTGAAAGGGTGAGTAAACACGCCTTGTTCTGGAGAAGACTGTAAGCATTCAGGCTGAATAGCAGCTCTCTCTTTCATATCCTGCTCGCTATGGAGTATTTTCCCACTGGGTAAAAGGCTCAAAGCTGAAAGGAGAATTGAGAAGCAGCAGAAGAATGGAACAGCACAGAAGAATGAAAAAGCAATGCAGTGAGGGAAACCAGACCCAGTGAATCGTAAAATTTCCCCAACTTTGGCAGAGCCAGGGTTTCAGCACCAGAGACTTTTTTTTTTTGCAGCCGAATAAAATCAGACATGCTATCTCAGTCCAGTTCTGTGAGCTCAGGTTATCAGCTTTCCCAGCTGCTTCATTATCAGCTTCATCCCCCTTATTCACCCTGGGGAGGAGGCCTTGCTTTTAAAGATACATTGATGACTTTGTAGCCAAAAATACAGGCTTAAAGAAACAGTGGTCTGACAACACAGGGCTCTGTGGAGAAGAGAGTGGGCTAAAGAAGGAGGAATGGATGTGAGGGTGAGAAAAATTCAGCACTTCTTGAAAAGCAAAAATCTGAATTTGAGTGTCTAAAATGCCTAATTCTTTCTGAAAATTTTGATCTAGTAATTTTGGTTTCCCAGGAAAGCAGTTAACCTAAAATTGCTAAGAATCTTACAAATCTGCTAATGGCTTCCAATTTTGCTTTGTCATAAGGTCGGGACCCTGAATTTTAGGAAAGCAAACTTCAAAGCTCTCACTTTCTTTAGGAAAGCTCTTCAGGGAGTCAGTGAATAGGACCCCCTGGGCAAAGGGCCCTCAGGGACAAGGGAGCAAAATAAGAGCTGGAAGATCTGTAAGGACACTTTCCACAGAGTGCAAGAGCTCTTGATCCTCATGTGTAAGAAATCAGGCAAGGAAGAGACCTGCATGGCTGAGTGAAGACCTGCTGGTTAAACTAAAGGGAAGAAAATGCACAGGCAGTGGAAGCTGGGACAGTATCCTGGGAAGAGTACAGGGCCCCAGGAATTACCGACCTGTTAGCCTCATCTCTGTGCCTCAGAAGATCATGGAACAAGTCCCCCTAGAAGCTATGCTAAGGCAAATGGAGGTGATTTCAGACAGCCAGCATGGCTTCACCAAGGGCAATTCCTGCCTGACCAACCTAGTGGCCTTTTATGATGGAGTGACTACATAAGAGGACAAGGGAAGAGCTATGGATGTAATCCATCTGGATCTCTGTAAGGTCTTTGACTTGGTCCCCC
>WEIS01027350.1:0-19879 GCA_013389965.1 Todus mexicanus
AAACAAACAAACAAAAAACAACTAAAAGACATTCAGTTGTCACGACGTTTGGTGATTTATGCCAGATTTACCAGCTGCAGTTCTTCAAGGCGCATTCTGTACGGAAACATCGGGTTTTACAGATGTTCCTACGTGCACGAAGTTTCTCCAGTGATTGGGTATGAGAAATGGTTCTGAGAAATTTACGTTTCCTCTTCTGCTCCTACAGGGACCATTAGAAGTTGCACAGGTTTTCTTGTCTGAAATACCCAACGATCCAAAGCTCTTCAGGCATCATAACAAACTACGGCTCTGTTTCAAGGACTTCACAAAAAGGTAAGGAGTACCGTCTTCAGGCTGTCTGCCGCACGTGGCTATCACTCCCACATCAGACAGGGACACGTACAGTTCCACAGGGCTGGAACTGTATCCAGAGAGAGGGGTACTCATGTTTTACCTCTTGGACCTCCATCTGCCTGGTTTCCATGTCCAGCTGTATTCCTCAGCTGCCCAGCTGTGCCATTTCTCTGCTGCTGCTGGTCTGTGACTTAAGGGTCTGAATTCATTTGGCTTCGCTGTTTGTCAGGAATGAATTAACGATCACAGTTCGGTTGTGAACAAGCTTTCCTGCATCAGAAAACACACCCAGCCAGGCTGGCACGAGTGAGCTCCCAGCTTGGCAGGGTCAGGAGGAGCTGCTGAACTGGCCAGGGGATTTAATTCCTTTCTGAGGTGAATTTCTCCAAGCGGAGTCAGAGCAACCTGGCGGAATTCTCTCCAGACACGTGCTGGCTGCTCTGCTTTCCTCAGTAATGCAAACCACGGTCTCCGTCCAGCATCTCTTGCAAGCACCAAGACATTAAAAATAAAATATATATAAGTGGCAGTGTAGTTTTTCCATATGTAATAAATGACACTGATGACACTGTTCTTTTCATACCCTGTGTTTAAATTGCATCTTTGCGAGTAGAAGAGCTCCTGATGAACATCTCACAGTCTGCGGTTTATTAATCTTTCCTGAGGAGAGCAGTAGATCTATCCATCTTTAAATCCTCTTGGACTGGAAGTGTCTGTGTGGAGATCAGCTTTTCATTTCTCTTCGGGGAGGATAAACGTAACTGGAGAGTAAATTAAAATAGAAATCGAGTTGTCACTCTGGAAGTGAAATGGAAATAGGAAAAATGACACCCTCTCCTTTCCCCATGGACACCGAGTGGTTTAACTGAGTCTTTATTCCCCAAAAGATGGGAGAGAGAAGGATGTTACGTGTCATCCTAGAGGAACAGAATGATTTTTTTTTGTACTACTGGATTAACGAGCCTGTAGCAAACAGATCTTTTCATGTGTGTGCCCGAGTTTCACAGGCTTTTGTTTTCTAGATGCGAAGATGCTCTGCGCAAGAACAAGAGCCTGATCGGGCCGGACCAAAAGGAGTATCAGCGAGAACTTGAGAGGAATTATCACCGGTTAAAGGAAGCTCTCCAACCTTTGATAAACAGAAAGATCCCACAGTTGTATAAGGCCGTGCTGCCGGTCACTTGCCACAGGTGGTTATTTGATTTTACTCTTTCAGCAGAGATAAGGAGGGTGTAAAGCTGGGGACTGGGGTGGGGTGTCTGGTCTTCCTGGTGAACCTGTGACATCTGTTTGTTTGCAATCACGGCTCTTTTGGCCGAGTCCACCCCTTTCCCCTTCTGTCCTGACTTCAGAGCACATCCCCTTCCCAGCAGTTATGGTAGGTGGTGTTTGCAATGATTCCTTTTATTCCTGATCTTTGGTTTTTCATCCTGCATCTCATTCTTTTTAGAATCAAACCCCACCTTCGGTGAGGCAGGACTTCAACACTTGTATTTTTTCCCAGTGAAACTAGGATGAGGAGCTCCAGGGGCAGGCAGGGTGAAAAAGTAGTTGGTGTCTTCCATGCTGGAAGATCAATAAGCTGAAGTCTGGGCTTTTTGTTTATCTGTAATGAGATTGAGCACGAAAACCCTACTGGGAATGTATGGAGCAGGTCAGAGCCCGTAGCACTGTAATCCCTCCAAAAGCAGGTCCCCTCCACGTAGACTTTGGCTTGACAGCCCTGTCAGCCACGTGGACTGACGCAGTCCAGCGAGACTTCCCTGCCATCGTGGTCTCACACCAGTGCATGGCGTGGGGCGAGTTTCTGGAAGGTGCTTTGTTAGCACCGAGCAGGACGGCGACGGTGCTTTTAACGACAGAAACGTCCTTCAGGAGATTGCGTGAGCGTGGGCTTCAGCTCGCGTCCGTGCCCTTGGTTTAGGAGAATGCAGCCTTGGTTCTGAACCTCTCCTCGTCTCGGTGCTGCTCAGGGGTTAAGAGCAATGGGGAACATAAATAATACTATGAAAAGGGAAACTTGGCGAAATCACGTTATAGATAGAGCAAGACTTAGTGGTGGGTGAAGAAGGAAATGAGCATTCCCAGCTCGCAGCAGCGCTCGGTGATGTTTCCATAGCTAAATTTGACGTGTTTTTCTGTCTGCTGAATACTGTGGAAAGGTGGAAAGGTGGCCTTCCCACATTACCCAGGTTCTTGCCGTTCTCCCCAGATCAGGTACCGTGTGCTAGCTGGGGTCAGTTTGCATTGGCTGGGCGTGGTGGGAGTACCAGAGCTTCCCTCCCAGCCAGGTGGGAACCTCACCAGCGCTTTTGTCACGGTGATTATTTTCTAATCTTCTGAAATGCAGGGAATTTCATACAGGTGTTCCAGGCCAGTTCCGCTTAGAGATTTATCTGAAAGTCTTAAATAAGATTTCAGCAGTGCAGGTGTGGTTTGTGCTGCTTCTCAATGCGTTAAACTTTCTGTCAGCTTTCGTGCCAGTAAACCTTGGGCAGCTGAGTGATCTTAGATGCAGACCCAGAACAATTTGCTTGAAAAGCCACGAGTTAATGTCAGTCTCCTTATTTTTCGTAGTAGCCAGCTGTAGAAAATACTGGAAATCAAGTACAGAGTCGTTCATTTGACGAGGCTTCTTATTTCACCATGGAAAACATGAGCTCATCATTGTATTTTCTCTCCCTCAGAGACTCCTTCAGCAGGATGAGCCTCCGCAAAATGGATATCTAAGCGAGTTAAAAAAAGCAAAATAAATTTTTTTTAAAAAAAAAAAGCACTTAAAATTAAGGTTTTGAAAAGAAAGAGCCTTGTTATCAGCGCTGGGAATCAAAGAAGTTTTATTGTGAAAATAAAACTTGGACTTCATCCTGGACATCCCACACACCTCTTCCTCCATCCAAGTGTTCAGTGGCCAAAAATCATTCTGAATTGTCAAATGTAGACTTATCGATGTTTGGAAAAAAAGAAAAAAAAAATCATGACAGTGGTATCCAGAGTATTGGTGATAAGCTGTAAACTTACCTGTTTTTTAAGGCATTTTTATGACTCAAAGGTACACTAAACGCATTTACCTTTATTTATAGCATTACCTAATGTTAAATTTATTTACGTTTAGTTCATATATTTAATTTATATTAGGACCATACGCAAATGCATTTTGGAAGTTTTTAATGTAGTGATGATGGTTATTTTGATGGTACTATTAAATATGTGAATGTTTACACTTTAACTCCCTGTGCGTTGGACTTCAGAGCTCGCCATCCGTGGGGGAAAAAAGATTCAGAGGAAGGTAAGTCTGACAGTAACCCTTCTTACCCAAGCGGTGATTTTTTTTGTTATCCCTTGTCCTTTTTTCCTTTGTAACTCTGAATACGAATCGCTGCAAAGAAAAAGAATTCTATCTGTAGCCGTCAGAGGGACGGAGGCACATCTTGTTGCCGCTTCACCTCCCTCTGTAGCGGTGAAGTGGAGTTTCAGCAGGACTTGTGTGTGTGCGTGGGCATTGCCCCTGGCTGGGAGCTCCAGACAGCACAGCAACCTCCTCCTCGCTTCAAACACGCAATTCATTTAGCAGTGGACCCGCGACTAGACTGCTTTTTGCGTCCCTTTTTCAGTTGACAAACTTAATTCCACGGGGGGAAGAAAAAAGAACCTAAAATGACACGAAGGTTTAAGTTCAAAGCTTACATAGGAAGCGTTCGGTGTGGTTTTCGTTACGTAAAGAAAGACCATCTGTTTTACAGCAGTTATTTTGGTGGCTAAGGCAGCACTTGAAGGGAACATCAGAATTGCTGCTGAGTACACGACTCCTAACTCGAGTCCTTTGTATTTTTCCTCTCTGTATTGAACAAGGATCCTTGGAAGAGGTGGTAGGTGATGAAATGCAAGCTTATTTTCTCTGTAGAAACACCCGAATATGCATACGTACACGTACATACACATATATATAGAGAAGAAATTTGATAAACATTCCAAAGTATTTAAAGGGCGTGTAGGTGAGGTGCTCAGGGATACGTCTTAGGGGTGATAAAGATTAGAATTGAAGGTTGGACTGGATCATCTTTTAGGTCTTTTCCAAGCTAGGTGATTCTGTGATACTTTCCTTTATATATATATATATATATATAAAAATAAGAAAAAATTGGGGGGTTACATGAGCTTTCAAGCTAGCAAACTGTTAAACATCGTCACTTCCAATTTGTGAGTATTTATTTTACTTTTGAAACCTAAATAGTTTTAACCTTCAGCGCTAACAGAGACGTTCTTGTATGTGTGGAGGCGCTGGGGGTTGAGCAGGGATTTCTTTGGGGCTCCCCCCTGCTGCTTTAGCACCCGTAGCTGCAGCAGGTGCCCGTCCTTCTGCATCAGCAGGGAGGGCTTAGGGTGGGGAGGATCCTTTTTCAGTCACGATACGTATTTCATGTTACTAGCAGCTGTCTGTCTGTGCGATGGTAGCACCATGAGCGCACTCTTAGTGCTGAGCAGGGCTGGAAAGGTGTTGTTTTGGAACCGCAACGGGTGTGTTGGGGAGGGGAGAACAGAACTGCCCATTTTCACTCTTCCTCACGTGCTGCTTTGTCCCAACAGCTTCAGAGCAGTGGTGCTTTTTGGTAGCTGTAAGTGCTGTGCTCTTCTCTGACCATTTCCCTTGAACTCAATCCTGAGCTAGTTCTGTGTTACGAGGTACAACAAAGGAAAGCCTGCAGGAGTTCCTAGCATGAAGAAAAATTACTCCTTTAACCTAAGTATTTTATTTTCCCTGCTCTGAAACATTTCAATGGCCAATTGCAAAGCCCGGGGGTGGTGACACGGCTTTGGAAGCTGTATGGGAGTCAGGGACTCTCGTAATGGAAAATACGAAGGAAGGAGGGGGAGGCTTGCAAAATATTTACAGTGACAGGAGGGAAACAAACCCCAGTAGCCATGAAAGAATGAAACCTTAGCTTACAATAGTACTCCTATACAGTTTCTTTAGCTAGGAAAGCATCTGGTTTAATCCAAATCTTGTATAAACACCTTTTGATTTTACTGGATGGCACGGTAAATCTGTCTGGTTTATCAGTATATACAGCCTGACAATCACATAGAACTCGAGTGTAGTGTCACGGAAAGCTCAGATTGGGGCAGCCACATCTTTTTCCTGTGTTGCAGCAAACTACCAGCCGTGAGCAATGCTGGACGGTGTTCCTGTGGCAAGGGATCAGAAGGGTGGCAAGTGCTTTCCTTGAGCAAGCCTCCAAAAAAACCCACCCCTTCCAATCCGTCCCTATGCCAGGGGAGGTGTTTTTTTTTTCCATTCAGCATATTGCAGCTGATGGTGTTTTCTGTTCAGCTGCCTACAAAGGATGTTTCTCTCAAGCTGTACGGGATGATAGAAGACAGCTGGGGCTTCCTTTGCCTTCCATTGCACCGGAGCCAGTATGTTGTTGAACATAACGGCATTTTCTTTCCTTGGAACGTTTCCTGTTCCTGCAGTTGAATGAGAAAGATAAATCTTGGGTCAAGTGTGGAAAAATAAACTTTGATTTGCAGGCTGAAATTCAGCAAACCCCACACTGCAGGCCGTAAAACATAGCTTTCTGTAATGTGATTTGGCTGCCCTGGCAAGGTAAGATTACAGCTGATTTATTTATTTATTTTTTCTTCTACTGCAGCTATTTCTTGGTTTAGACTATGAAATTATTATTATGGTGACGGCACTTTGGAAAAGGGAAAGGTCTTGGTGTATTTGCGATTGCAGATTTTTCTCCTCTGCAGAAGATAATTACTACAGACAGATACTCAGCGTGGGTTTATAAGCAATTCTAAATTTAGTCCAGCTTTTCTTACATTGTTTTCTATTGACAGTACAAGCTTCCTAGACTGAAACGTATTTTAGTAATTCAGTCATCTAGGATTATAGCACAAAAACAAGGCCTGTACTAAAACCAGAGGTCCTCCATAAGATGGAAAATACCTGTGGTGGGTTAACCTTGGGTTTTTTTCATGAGTTACCTCAATATTTATACTACATTATAATAAAAAAAAACTTTTTAAAAAAATCTAAGTATTAAAAGATAAACGAGGTAGAGATTTCCAGGGCTTGCTTTTCCTGTAAGTAACTTAATTCATCTGAAGAAGTTTGAATATCCCCAGGAGTCTAGGGCACACTCACATAGTGTGTGTCTCCCCTTGTTGCTGTCTGCAGCAGCATTACTTGTCACTCCATCCATCATCTGACAGCAGAATACTCATCCTATTTTGTGTCTTAAAGATTTTTATTGTCTGCAGTTTATGGGATTCACACTGATGTTTTAGCATCAAATAGATTATTTGGGATTTTAATCTCTGGTATTTCATGCCAAACTTTGGTTTTTACAATCACGTTTCCCTTTCCACTTGTGTCTGAACCTACCTCTAGTCATCTAGTGCCTGCAAATTCAGCTATACTGTACAAGAATTAGTTAAAAAACAGAGAATGTGATTTTTTTAAAGCACTTTTAAGTCCATTTCTCTAAGATCGAGCTTGCCAACCTTTTTGTGAGTGCCCAACCACTTTGCCTTTCTGCTTTTCCCTTTCCAAACACAAAAGTCTGATCTGGTCATGTCAGATGCATATCATAAAGCTTTTATTTCATATATACATTCTCAACAAAGCATCAAAGCCAAATGCTTCCATTTCCCCACATTTCAGTGAGCTCCGAGTACAAATGAACTGTTTTAAGATCACCGCTAAGTAAGTTGCAAACCCAGCCAAACAGATATGCATATTAGAAGGGCTTTACTCTTCAAAGTACAAAATTATTTTAATTACACTACACGCTCCCCCTGTTTGGAAGTATTAATCACACCTATTTACACTTCGCCCATTCAACACCTATGCGCCGAGATGCAAATGAGACCATTCAAACATTTCTATGAAGTTCAGTTCCTTCCGATAACACTAAACAAGGTTACGAGAGCCTTTTCTTGCGCTCCGAAGTTGCACCGAGCAGTACAGAACCGGATAAGGAGAATAAACCACGTCGATTATCCAAAGACTAAATATGAAGGATTACTTCCCAAGTTACAAAAATACACAACTTCTGATGAAATCTGCTAGTTAATATACATTTACTCCAGGATATGAATACAAATAACTTTTATTTTAGAAAAAAAAAAAAGCTAATAATACAATAGGCATGTCTTGAGACCTAGTAGAGCTGTTGTTAAAACCACTACCGTGTACTGTAGGCATCGTTTAGGAACTATACAAATCGGTATTTCTAAAAGGTAATATCAACTATTCTCCAGCATAAAAGTTATTATTGTGAGTTAAGTTCTATGTCTCGGTTTGTTAATTCAAGTCGAGCCACTTAACACCGAACAAAAAGACCAGAAACATTATGATCCAGTAGCTTCAAAAACAAACGAGCTGTTTATTCCAGGTAGTTTTGATGCGAGGTGTATGCAAATCCCTAATATTTACAGTCAAAATACAGTATCACTCTACAATCTTCTTATAAAACAGTAGGTAAGGAGTCGATGTAGACGACGATGTCGGAGAAAGAGAATTCAGAAAGTCCTTTTCTTCTGTCACCTTCACTTCAGAATCGTCAAAAAGCAACCACTTGCCTTCGTACTCTTTCAGGCTCTGCAGCACATACAGAGCTTTGTTTTCGAGTCCGTTGGAAGCGCCGCCGCCGTTTTGCTGGCCGGGTTCTGCGCTGCTCTCCACGCTCCCATTGCTACTGCTAGACTCGGGATTTCTGCTTTCAGTGACTACGTTGAGGAACTTCTCAGGGTTCGCTGGTTTGTTGTTGTACAGGTCACAGTCAGGCTTGCTCTTCTGCCCCCCAAGAAGTCCAACAGGTTCCATGTTCTTTTTGTTCAGAACTTTACCCGGCTGGGCGTTTCCATTGACTCTAAAAGAGACTTCACCGTCATCGTAGTCTTCAGCAACAGTTCTCGCCTCCTCCTCGTTCAGCGGCTCCGGTTTAATCACGTCGTACATTTGGTCAGTGATGAAATTTCCCTTGTCTAACTCGAGGCTGTTAAGATCTGTAATTTTGACGGAGGCCGTGTAGTGTCCGCTGCTAATGGTAATGCCGCTGTGCATCACCACCGCAAACAATCCGTAGGTGTCGTTGGTCGGCTTCGTGCTCCATTCTTCTAGGGACAGCTTGAGGGGCGTCAGTAAGGGAGTGTTGATCTTGGACAGTCCACCATAGCAATCAAACCTGCAGGAGAAAGGGAAAGAGTTAAGACTTCTGGCCACAACAGCTCGCAATAAATCCTGCTTTAAGTGGCCCAGGTATTCTAGCTCTATTGCTTTCCCTTCTATTAAAAAGACCCGAATGGGAGAAGTTCCTCGATTTTCAACTAGCTTATCGGGAGCAGCTGCCCCAGGCACCTCTCTTCAGTGCAGACATTTTTATGCGTGTACAACATGAAATCTGACAGCCTAGTGACTACTTATTTTAACTATTTAAGAGGTTCCCTTTTTCTGAAGTATCGACTAAAGTCAATTTCTAAGTAGTGATGATTCAAGGAGTCGTTCACCTAACTGCTCAGTTACGATTCGCGCTTCTACGCACCAACACTCGCACCTCTTCCCAGAAGTGTTTCCCATCATGTTGTTCAGATTAAAACCAAAAGCTCTTCAACATCCCACATTGAAGGAAACAGGGTTGGGGATTTTTTTTCCCCAAAAACCTTTCTTACTGAAGGAATACAAATCTGGTTTACTTTCAGGTAGCTTTAATGTCACTCAGAAAAACTGAGTAATTTTCCTCCTACCATCTTAGTGTGCTGCCATGCATTGCCAATTACTAGGGATTCTTCGTTAGCTGTCCTATGTTATTCAGGGTTTTTAAACAGTTATCTAGCTGATTTACTTGGGAAAAGCATCCAGGATTCCGTATGTAATATTTTGTTCATAGTGCACAAATTTAGAATGAGAGAAGTTTACATCCTTTCATTACAACAAGGATCTTCTCGGGAGTTTGAAAAGAAAACAAGCGTTGGGACTTTTACATTAATTAGGTATTACGCTCCTTGAATGGTTCTGATCTTATGTGATTTACATACTTCAGCAGCCCAATTTAATTAACCCCTTTACTTAATGATTTACGACGCCCTAATAGATTTCAGTGAGGATTCAGTCTCGTTCAACTGTTTGAGGGAAAAATACAGGGAAATATCAACAAACCCTGTAAAAGTTTAGTTCCAAAGAGCTAAATACTGTTACTCAGCTTGCGCTTTATCCTAAGAATAAGTCTCTTTAATCCAAGGAAATTGCAGATACGTTGTAACAGGATAAGCAGAGTTGCAAGAAAAGCCTATTACTCTTGTTTTACTGGGGTTAGTTTTCGTTGTGCTGGGCTTCTGAACTTTTCGCTCCTGTTCACAGCCATAAAACCCTTCGAAACAGAAATACATTGACACGCACACATGTGGCCTCAGTCACTCAGGTCTAATTAACTGGAATCTCATTTTAGACCTAGGCTTACCATAAACATTCGACTACACCAAAAGAGCATATTATCAGAAATAGTAAAACTGAATTCTTCTGAAAATCCCTATTATTAGTAGCCAGAAATAGAGATATTCAGAAGAGAGTCAAGGAACAGAGAAGCTGTTTGCTGATGCTCTAGCTCAGAAATCTGGTTCCACTCAAGCACACTGCGACAATCATAATTAAACAGAAAAAAAACAGGAAAAAACAGGCTCTACCTTTCTTCTGAATGAGATCCAGCATCAGAAAGATTTGGAGAGGAGGAAATAAGAGAGGAAATCTTTTCCTATTAGCTTTTAGTTCTTCTTAATGATAAGAATCTGAAGACAGAAAAATTGCATGCCAAGTACTCTGCCTCCTCTGACTGATGCACAGCAGTACAGACAGCAAACTTGATTTCACCTGCTCTTACCTGACACCATTTAACGAGACAAAAAAAATAAATCTAAATTTCTCACCAATTGTTACAATTTACGTAGTAGAAATGCTTAATTAGATGTTACCAGTTACACATTTCTTCTTAATAGCTTCCCAGTCTGACACACACACACTTACCAAAGAGAATTACTCATCCTCAGGCAAGTAGATTTTAACACTGGCTCATTTATTGAACAAACCCAAACACTTTTCAAGCCAGCATATAGAAAAGATGAAGCAAATCCTGAACTGCAAATCCTGACCTTACCATTCCACTCTGCTTCATCTCTCTTTGTGTATTTAAAAGTCAGTCGTCAGAAAACTCTAGTAGAGCACAACTGACTTCAAAGTTGTTCTAGGAGCTAAGAGAAGTTGTGTGAAGATTCTTGGGTTAAAAATCTTAGTTTAAGGCCAGCGAAACAGGCTGTTCCTGCTTGCAGGGCAAACCACTGCCACCTCATCTATGGAGAGAGGAGCAGTTCAAAGCTCGTTGTCCAAAAACCACCTTAAGAGTGACTCTGGATATCGTGGGTGAGCCCATGCTTTGGTTTACCAGCCTCTGCTCATCCCCAGTGGATTTGCAGCTGGACTTGCTACTCGAAATCAAGGTGTTTAGGAATGACATGGGTTTGTTTGTTTTGTCAAGATAGAATGTCCAAGCCAAAAACTGGGAAACCATCTTCTAAGCTGCATCACTGACTCCAGTTCTACATCTTGATTTTTCCACTCTTTACACTCATAATCAGTGAAATGTATGAGATGAGTCAGAGAATATCTGAGGAACACCACAAGAGACTGGATTCAGTCTGACCTGAGTACAGGTTCTGAGTATTTTGGAGCAAGGATCTGAAGACTGCCAGGCCAGAAGAGGTAAGTGACAGAGGAGGTGGCTGGTTAACCTGCAAGCTGGGAGTACTTCCTCATAGGAACAAAATAGGAGCAAATGTAGGAGCAAACTGAAGATAATACTCAAGTTTCCTTCCAGGTGAATATCTAGGGTTGTGTTGGGGCTTTTTTTTGAACAGCCTGTAACGAAAGCACGATACCTTTCAACCCAAGGTATTCTGTGATTCTACAATATCATCTCGCACCGAGGGCTACTCAGCAATACCTTTGCCAGTTTTCAAATGCGTGCAGCCTTGTTGTGACAGTCAAATATCATGTTAGAACAATTAAAAAGAATTTTATGTTATGATTCTAAACTTGTATGAAGAGATGTTAGCAGATGTTAGAGACAGAGGAAGTTTCCTTTCTTATTTGTCAGAAACCTCAGTACTCCTCAAACCAAAACCAGGCAGAGCGGGAATTCTAGTTTTAACAAACTTCCTGTGAAAGTATCTTAATATAATCCTCGACAATCGTTATTTTACAAATCTGATTTATACCAACCACAGTTACTACCACTTGTTTAGAGCATCCTCTGACAAATCACCTGCCAACTTACATTTTGGATCTGTGTAGTGCCAAAGGTCCTACACACTTCACGGTCTAAAATACGTGGATGACTCGGATATTATAAACTCAATTCCATGGCAGACTTCAGGCATGGTGGCTCCAAAGGTCGAAAGCCAATCAACAGGGAAACGCAAACCGCAGGGATAAAAGGCCAGAATAATTTGCACCTAAATAACTGACAGCACATTGTGAAGCGGCGCAGTGTTGATGTCTCTGAACTATGTTTGGCCAAGAGGTGTGCCCGGCTCTCTGGAGCAGATGCCAGCTGGGTACACACTGAAACCAACACAAATTTATCAGCTTTCACTGCACCCAGCAGAATTAATGAAGGCAGGACAAGTTAAGTTCTAGTGATTACTAGGAAAACAGAGGTGAAAGTCTGCAAAAGTGGCTAAGAATCTACAGTCGCTCTCAAAAACACCATTAATGGTGTAATGATTTTCTGAAGGATCTGGGGTAGTATTTTAGACTTGAAGAGAATTTTTTCCTGATGAAACCTGTCATTTTTTCATTACTTGATTCGCAGTGGAGAAACAGAGTTTACTGCAAAATGCTGTGCATAGTGTCATGGCATCGATTCATCTGTGTACAGGACTGCAGGGATGGGGAGGTTTTGCTTGGGTTTTTTATTCCCTCCCTTCCCCCAAAGGAAATCCCTACATTCCTAAATACAAAAAAAGCTCAAGAACACTCTGGTAAGAATAATGTCTTTCAAAAACTAAGGATTCCTACAGTATATAATATCAAACTGGCTGCTCAGCAGGTGAACATCAGTGACACTGGCATTACTGTATGTTAAAAGGATTTCTGTGCTGTGTGTTAGATCTTGAAAATGTTTATCTCCTCATTTGTTTCCTGAATTTTAGTACTCGTGTTCAGTTAGAGACCAAAGTGCTACCAGCTGTGACCATAGAATTCAGTTTTGTTCTCCTTACTCGCTCTGCTCAAGTAGTTAAACCTCTAAGCTCACACAGGCAGGGGATATTGAAAACAGTGGTTTTTAGATACACCAGGATATCAGGCTGTGGTAAGAATGTACGTAAAACAATTTCTATTAAGAATTCTCACGAAATTATATTCTTCCAGAGATAATTTCTGCCACCGCTTGTAACAGCAGAAAACCTTGATGAAATCAGGGACTGTTCCCCCACTGATCCAAGTTAATTTCAATCTAGAAATCTGCTTTTGGAAACGTTACAGAACATTTCCATCTCTTCTGGTTAAGATTCCCCCTTCCTAGAGCACACCGTGTGGTAGTAAGAGTCAATCTGCATACTCACTCTAAGCCACTAGCAGCAAAGCACTTCAAATGAATTGTTATAACTTCAGGCATTTTATCGAATAAAAGGCTGCGTTCTGCTTCCGTGTAATGATGGCAGTTCTCGCAGAAATATTTATCCTCCCCCACGATCCTTTCCACTGACGCAAACTGTGAAATTGCCCATTTAAGAGTCTTCATTTCTGTTTTTGGCTCTGGAGAAACTGTAAGAGAGAATCGTTAACATTCGCAGATAATGCCATTATTTACATTTCCAAGGCATCCCATCTGAATAGCAACAAAATGAAATGCCTCAAGTTAAGACACGTTCAAAAACAACTATCGGCGCTGTAAAATGAAACAGAAAATGCACTTGGGTCTTTGAATCGGTTTAGGAAGCAAAGGAATTATCACTTGACGGATATTATTACTTAACATCAACAGTTTTCCCAAAGCTTGTCTTCAGATCTTCTGCCACGTCTGGAAATCTGGGGCACATGTTTGAGAATTCCACACATTAAGGCAAATCTCCAAAATAACCTGGGAGTTCCCTTTCACTTTTCACACCTTGCCTCCCCTGACAGCTCTGCGGTGCCAATGACAAGATCACCTCGGTAGCATTTCACGTGTGAACAACCACCAGAGACTTTCCTCTGGAGTCCTTCAGCGAAATAGGGAGAGCGACAAAAATAATAAAAGCTGCTCCAAGTTGAAGTCCAGAGGAACTAAAATTAATTTCTTTAAAATTCTGAATTTCAAAATGTGCTGGTACCAAAATGTACCGTTGCCATGCAGACTTTTGAAAATAGATAAAAACTAAAAGACAAATCACTAAAATTTGGAAGAGATACCAAAGGACTAACATTTACAACTATAAAACAAAATGCTAGTGGGTAGTGACAGTCTAAAATACTGAAAAAATAATTCTTTATAGTAAATTAATTAAAAAAAGGTAAGTTTCTAATTTCTTTTATTTTTGAGGGAAAAAAAAAGAAAAAAAAAGCAGATACTTGTTATAAAGTGGAGAAAAAGCCGAAGAATTTGTTATCCACAAAAACCCAAATAAAAGAAAGTATCTGGAAAACATGTACATAGATTAAGGACTGCGAGCAGCCTGTGTTATGTGTTAAGGTCTGAAAGAATTTTCACACCATCTGGATCCGTCACGGTATCAGCGCTGTGTTTCCAAAGTCTAAAGTTAATCAGGACAAGAGATAACAGGACAGCCTCTAATTTTAACTGGCACAAACAGGAGCAGCGTTCCTCGATAACTACGGCGCTGTCCTTCCTGGCTGGCCGGCTGAAACAGAAACACAATCTCGGGTAATCACTTACTTTCAGAACTCTCTTCAGTTTTAGACAGCTCGTCTTCTTGCACTGGAACACTGATGTCCTGGAAATCTTCTCTTCTTTCAGTGAAGCACTCGCACTCCAAGCATCTTGTTCTCAGGACTAACTGGCCCTGGAACAGTTTCTCCACTAGTTCATAGACGGCCAGCTCTGTACCTAGAGAAAAGCAAACACCAGATCACTTATCGAGACGCGTTTTATTCAAAAGACACTTCGGAACTTGGCTGTTCTTGGAGATTCACCGTGTTACAGACGTGGCCTTTTAGGGATTCTAGATAGTAGTTAAAAAAAGCTGCTTGCGTGTGATTTTAACAGTATCATCTACTTGTAACTAAACAGGGAACCTCTTCCTCCTGGCCCTCAAACTTTTAATTTCTTCTTCAAGATCGAAGTTTTTATTTTATACTTGAAGTGTGACCGTGTCACATTCTGGAAAATCTTTTACCTGGTTTATTTATTCTCAGTCCTCTCCTCCAATCCTTTCTAAACCTTTTGGCCAATTTCAGACAAATCTGCTGGAAAAACGCAGATCTCAGAAGAAAACCTTCTGCATTCCTACAAATTTTCATAAAAGTCGGTGTGTGGATCAGAATGAAAGTTCCAAATCAGGTGGTACCGAATTCATACAGAGACCCTTCCCTTGACAAGCATCTTCTTTCATTGACACAAAAAATCCACCCCTGTCAGCCAATTTGTGTCTATAATACATCCAGTGTCCTTCCTTGTTGTTGGGAAGGCTGGAAATATGGGATAAAGAATAGGGTGGGAAGGAGAGGACATGGTTTGTAAAGACTTGGGGCACAAAGCCATAGCCAGTGGAGTTTGATCCTGTTTGGTCCTGACATTAACCTTCCTTTATACCTTGAATCCACTTCTGATTTCTATGGATGACAAAAATTAGTGATCATACAAACCTGGTAATAATATTCTGCCTCTTTTTTTTATATTGTACAATGCCATCATGTTAGGGAAATACTTCAGTTCTAAGCTAAACAGGCCAAGTTATTAAAAAAAACACCTTACAAAGGAGCATAAATTAAATTCTCTTTCATAAAAATCTTTTTCAATTCCTGAAACTAATTTTGTATTTAGAGAGCTCTTCCACTAACTTTCATTTCTTATACTAATTTTAAGCCCGTGCACTTGTTCACCAACCTTCCTTTTTTGCTTCTTTGTCAGTTCCTTTCTCATTATGGCTTTCCGCAGGAGACGCTGGTTCGCGATACTCTTCTTTAATACCGTTGCCATTTTCGCACTTGACCGATGATTCCTCAAGCTCACAGTCATCGTATTCTTTCCCTGGGTCCTTGGATCCCAAGTTGGTAGTTAATTTTCCTAGGCTATAAAATTTAGACAGAATACTCGGCTGCTTGCATGAAGATTTTAACCAGTTTAACCTAAGCCGCGACTTCTTCTGCGTTGGCTTCGTGCTCTCGTTCTCACTGGAACACTTGGCGATGGTATCGGTTGGGTTTTCCAGCTTTTCTCCTGTCGCTTTCCTCTTGGACCTGGTTTGTCTTTGATTCTCTTCTGCCGCCATTTGCTCTTTCAGTACTTTGGATTTCTTCTTCGCGTTGCCACCCTCGGCATCGCTTTTTCTTTTCCCATTTCCTTTGAGCAGCTTGTCTTCAGCTGTCTCTCCAACGTGGCTACTTGGTGCGTTCTCCTCCTCCTCCTCGGCAGGGCCGCCGGTTCCGTTGCTCTCAGTGTTTTGGTTAAGTTTTTCCTCCGGTTTAGCTGCCGGCTCTTCCACGGGCAACTTGTTCAATTCTTCCTTCTTCAGTAGCTGACACGTTTCTTGAATGTTCCCCAGGATACACTGCAGAACTTCCTGGGCATCGTGCTGCAAGTAGCCTTCGTACATAGGGTTGAGCTCTCTAGTAAAAGCAAACAGGCAGAGCAACAAAGACTAGTTATTCTTTACCAACTGGCTAACGGGATTTGAGATTTAAATGAGGGAATTTAAATATAAAAGCTCGGGAGGATCCTCTCCAGGCCCGGAGAGAAGTCTTCTCTGTCACAGACTGCTCCAGCCTCGCGCACATTAAGTTCACACAACTTGTGTTGAACACGAGTTCGACTGCAGCTCAGGTGAGCGAGAACATTCACCTCCTTACGGCTAAGAACAGCTCTAAATCCACAGCTGCATTTAAATTCTCTTTTTACAAAATGAAAACTCGCATCCAAATTGGTATCATATCTATCAATAAACACGAAAAACTTACTTCCCGTAACGATGCCCCAAATTTAAGACCACCTACCCCCTGCAAATCTCTAATGCTGTGCTGTATTGTGATAACCTTAAAACTTCAGGTGAAAATTCTGATGAGGCGTTTAAGGAATTCGTACCTCAGGGTATTTAGCAGCCTCCGTGGCTGCGTAGCGAGTTCATCCGTGTATTTTTCGGGATTTAAGAGAAAGCTGGCTTGAAGCTGCTCCACTGAGAGAATCAGTGAGTGCAAGCTGCAGATCAGCTCGTAACTTGCCAGTGGATCTTCTTTACAATTTCCCTGCAAGGTAAAAAAGAACAAAAATCCTTAGAGATCTGTCTGTAACAACGAGTTAAACTTTTTCTCTCCTGCCCTCACTTTGTTTCCAGCAGGCATTTGACAGATGTTTTTGTCTGCTGTGGGAAGCAGGTGAGTTTGGGACAATACATCGCTCTTTTGTTAGTAGAAAACAAATACAAAAGCCAGACTAGCTGCTATTTTAAAAACCCAAACTCCAATCTCTATCCACTCAAAGTTCTGTATAATTATTACAATTCTCAACATCAGAATCATGGTCAGGTATCTTCAATTATTTCTTCTGTTAAGCTTAAGACTTGTGCTTACAAGTTTACAGACGCTCGAGTTTGAGCATGAGTTCTGAACAACCCAAATGCATCTTTATCTGAAACAGCACTAGAAAAAAATAACTGCCAAGCTTCTTACAGACACAAGAAATCCCAGTTAAATGTTGATCACCTTCCCGGTGTGCAGCCTCCCTCGCACAATCACGAGCAAAGAAAGGTGTCGTGCGGTACGTTACCTTTTCTGCCTTTTGCTCTCCTTCGTCCTTCAAAGACTCTTTCTTCTTTGAAATGATATTGTATAAATGTTTCACTCCGGTTTTAAAACCAGGACAAAAATATAACACCTTAAAGCAAGAGAATAACGGGTAAAGTCAGAAGTTCCTCCGCGTACGCATCCACATCTACGCTCCACCTTGCTCTGCATCTCCCGCGGCAGCCGCACGGATTACTCGCAGCGGGGAGGTGCCCAGAGTATGGAAGCTGAAAAATTACCCAGCCCAGGCGACCTGCAGCGCACACATTTCCTCCTGCAGCATCTTCCTCCCCCACCCCTCACTCTAATTAGATTCCCTTCATGCTGCATCCAGCCATCTGTGTCATATCAAAGCGCGACTCTCATCCGCTTGTGCTTAACCAGATCCTCTCGAGGCCCCTGGGCACGGTCTTACCTGAAGGACGCTGTTCAGGTAACAAGTGTTCCCCAGATTGTTCAAGCCCACAAAAGGCAGCATGTTGTCTTTTTTCTCACAGCTAACGAGGGACGGCGGCTGCGCCGCAGGGACAACCTGATCGCTGGTAAAGAGAGAAAACCGCGTGTAAGAGGTGATTTGGGGAAATGACTCGTAGTACACAGCCCACCTCTCTCTGCTGCCCATCTACCATCCCCAAGTGAGCTGACAGAATTAATGACTTCTAGATACAGATCAAAATCACACCAAAGTGTTTCTGAGAGTGTCTGGGGCTACTCGGGCACTCCGCTGTAACACTTCTCTTCGGCAACCTACACAAAACCCAAGCCAGGTTTACAAGCAGCAGGTGAATCTGCTGTTGTTTTTTGAAAAACAGATATTTGAACTATCAGGAGATTGATTTAAGGAACCAGAAAAGTTCTCTTTACTGTATCTGTGTATCTTCTTTGTTCATTGCTAAGGCGGCGCTAAGGAAAATGGGTCTAGCAAGGATTTTTCTGCTACTATCCCTTGCTCCTGATCCCCTGCTCCTGATTCACTTCCTTTGTGGATGAAAAATAAAAGGATTAAAAGAGAGGGAAAAAAAACAACCCATAAGGAACGACTGAACCTGGCACATTATCAGCAATGCTAACGCACCGCACTGACACAAAGGAATCCAGTTGTAAAGTCTCCCAACACGTTTGTAATTGACCACGATTAAGCAACTTTCCCCTATTTAAGTTTCCTCACTCGCTGCAGTGAAATGAGTTGACAGATTTGCTCAGGGCTTGAAACACCCGAAGGAACGACAGCGAGCAGCGCAATCCATCCTTGTCCTCACAGCAGGAATAACCTTTAGAAAAGCGGCGCTTTTTATTAAGCCTCACCTTGCAAAACCCTACATTTGAATATTAAGCACCTGGTTGGACTCGATGATCTTCAAGGTCTTTACCAACCTAAATAATCCCACGAACTCAGCATCTGAGTAACTACCGCGCGTTAACTTCAAACAAACTAACTTCTCCAAGTTCCTACAAAGTTTTCGGTGGCCAGCTAAGCATCTGCAGCACGGCAAACTTGTTTTCTCAGTGGAAAAGTTACAGAAGTTGGTTATAGTAACCGCCTAGTTCAGTCTGATCCCCTCAAGGGACGGTTTAGACGCACGGATACACAACGGGAACGAGCGGACGGAGCCGCGCTGTGGACAAAATTTCTCACAGAAAGAGTAGAGAGATGCTGGAACAGGCTGCCCAGGGAGGGGGGTGAATCCCCATCACTGGACGTGTTTAAAGGGCGTTGGGGGAGACGGTTGAGGGGTGAACTTCACAGAGGAGGGTTGAGGGTTGGACTCGCTGATCCCAAGGGGCTTTTCCAACCTCGGCGATTGTACGAGTCCACGATTCTACGATTCCCCAGCACCAAGCCGGGACTCACGCAACAGAACCACAGAACCTTTCGCTCCCTTTTCGCGCTACAACCAGAACCCCCCCGAGCGAAACCCCCTTTTTTTACGTACACCTCGGAACCTCGCAGCTCGGCGCTCTTCGGCTCATTTTCCTGCGCCTCGGTGAAATCCAGCGCTCTCTTCGCCTCCTTTTTCTGGAAGAGCTTCAGGGAGAGCCTGTTCTTTTTGGAGGGGCTGCCCCTGGCGGGCGCGGCGCTGTCGCTCGGTAACACCCCGGGCATCTTTCCTTGTGGGGGAAGGCGGCCAGCCCGGCCGGGACGCTGCGCTGAGCGCTCGCACCTACGGGACGCGAACACACGGGCACACACGCGGGTCGCCATTTACCGGGGAGCACCGGGGAGGCCGCGGCAGCGCACACACCCCACCGCCGCCGCCCTCACGGCAGGGAGGCCGCTGTCCCGCCCCGGCGCGGCCCCGGCAGCCGTAGCGGGCCCGGTACCGGGTGTTGTGGGTGGAGCTGCGGCCCCGGTGCCCCGGAGCCCCCCTCCCGAAACTCACCGCTACATGATGGCGCGGCCCGGGCCGCCGCCGCCGCCCGCCCGTTGCTATGGAGACCGTGGGGCGCCCCGGCGCCGCTCAGCCCCGCCACGGGAAACTTGGCGCGTTTTCCGCGCCGCCAGGACCCCCCGCCCTCAGCCCTCCTCGCGCCCAGGCGCTG
>WEIS01027351.1:1735-13310 GCA_013389965.1 Todus mexicanus
CTTTTATCTAGAGATGTTTCATCATTCTTTATTTTGATGGGGTTTGTTTCATCTTATTTCATCCCTAATCCACTAAAAGAACTAAATATTTAATGGTATCCTACACTGGAGGGCAAAGTTCTGGCATCTTCAGAAGCTGCTTTGAAAAAGCTGGGTAACGTAATCCTCCATGTGACACGATGATACACGATGGGCATTGCACAGCACATAACAGAGATTGCCTTTGGGGCAAATTCTCTTAATCAGCTGCTCATGGCTTCTTGAGGGTCTGACCTGGAGGTATTAGCAATCTCTGCCAGATTGGCCAGAGGAAATAACACAGCCTGTGCTCAATGCCAGCTACTCCTGCGCTTCCCTTTAACCCTGAGTAGCGTCCTGTGGTCCTGAAGCCTGCAGCCGGCTCTTCTTGGTCATCTCAATGCAAAATCTGTAGCATATAAAGTATTTGGGGGTCACTTTGAATGGAAGAAAATGTCAAGTGCTCAGCTGTGCTTTTTTGTTAAAATACCACACTGATGTGTGGAAAACACGCTAAAATGGATCTGAGGAAACAAATAGTTCTCCCTTCAGCGAGTCTTAAGTCCCACAGAAAACTCAGTATAGAGCTCCCTAGGTTTATACAGATCAAAGCATGTCCTTTTTCTCTAGGAGACTTCAATGCCAGAACTTGCCTTCCCAGCATATGCGTGAATACAAGCAGCCCAGATCTACAGATTCATTTTACACTACTTGAACCTGAAAGATCTTTATTTTCTCAGCCTCGGGGAGCAATATAGGGATAGTTTGTTAGCCTTGATTAACTACAGAATGAGACAGGGGGAAGAGGAGGTGTGTATGATAAATATCAAAAGTATTGAAAAGTTTCTTTGAAGTACTGAAGAAAGTGAAGGCTCTAGATTATAAAAAGTAGTTGATACAGAGCCTATTGTTTAATGACCAGCTACAGCTATGTTTGCTTCACCATTCACTAGCAGTTTGACAATAAAATTCTTTGTTGCTAATGATAATTTTGCCAGACTCTCTGCGTGACTGTGGGTGGTCTGCATTCTGGAGAAAAAGAGCCCACTCAGATCTCCAGTAAGGACTGGTTATGGTGCAATCCTGAGATCATTGTCTGAGCGAGAGCCCCCTGCAAGCTTCTGCCTGTCCTCACTTGCATGAAATTATCTCACTCTCCTTGTTATAAGCTGCCTGCAGGGACAAGGTGAACAACGTGAAGTCAAACCTCAAATACCAAGCAGTGGAACACTGTACTCCTGGAGCTGGTTGTATAAAAAGTGCATGGCCAGGAATGCTTTGTGTACCTAGACTCAAATTTTCTTTTTTTTCAAGTTTAATTCTGACGTATAGAACATTGTGAACTGAGATTTATTTTATTTTTTCTGCAGACTGCATCGGGGTTTTTCCCCAGATTCTGCTTCTGAGTACAATTTTTATTTAAATATATTTATTTACATAAACACATGGAGATTATTTTTTAAATTGAAAGACGATGAAGTAGAAATTAACTAAAGGTATAAGGCCACAATAATATTTAAAACAAATAAATAATCCATTGACATCTTTGAAAATACTACATACCTATAGCTAAAAATACCTTTTTAGGTGTTCTGTTAAGCTTACTGTGCTTACTTCAGGAACAAACATAACTGAGATAAGACTTATGTAGCCAGGTGCCTCATGTCTGCCTTTCCCAAAGTGGCAAAGGGAGTAGAGCAGGAGCTACCTAGGTAACTTCCACATGGGCTGGCAGCTTTTGAAATCTCAGACAGCGTGCTTTGTCTTTATACAGCCATCGATTCTTCTAAATTCAAGTAGCAGCCAGTCACTCGTTGTATTTCTCTTGATTTCTGCAGGACTGGGTTTCTGCGTTGCCTCCAGTACATCATCATGTTCGAATTTGAATTCAGTGTCTTGCTTTTTCTTGCTAGAAGTTATAAAATAACAGTATAAAGATAAAGAAGTTATTTGTTTGTTCCTTTTCCTTGGTGTATGAAAGTGTGACCGGTAATCTGATCAGGTGTGCAAAGACTGAGAGATACTTGCGTCACCATCTTACTGAACTCTGGACTTTTTTTACATAGCAACCAATGTTTTTGCTTTTTGTTACAATCTCTGTCGTGTTTCTTATCACAACCCTTAGCTCTGCCCATTTATATCACCTTAATTTTGGTACACGTCAGGAAATGTTGTAAGTACAGCAAAGACTTCCTTCTGAACAGCAGCACTGTCTGAAATACTAATACTGGTTTGCTTCATTAGGACAAGATTTGATAAATATATCAAATAGGTTTATCATGACCAAGGTCTTCTAAAATGCAATAAACACAGAAGCTCTGACTCGAATTTTAAAAAGACACTCAGTTTCAGAGGTGCTCAGGAGTTACAAGAGGTCACTGCATGGTGTTCATTGATCACACTGCTTTACTAAAAGCCCCAATACTTGCTTATGTGGGGATTTAGGATATTAAGTTGAGATTCTTGGTTTATAAGCTCAGAGGTCACTGAAAGTAGAGTGAGCTTTTACGTGCTTAGGGCCTTCTTCAGTAAAATGTCTAGCAAAATATATTATTTTAAGGTTTGTAAAAGTCTCGTAATCATTATATTCTATATATTACGCTTAAGGTGTTCTGATCAGTAGGACCCGTGAGATGTGTTTATTAGATGAGAAATTTTAAGCAGTTAAGTTGATTGGTCTGAAGGTTTGAGGGATTTTATAATTCTGCTTCTCCCTCACGATACCTGATTTGTTACTATGTGGCTGCATATATTGGTCAACTCACTCGGCAGTGGTTTTTTTGCTATACTCAATTCTGTGGAATTCTTTTGAGACCCTTTTTAAACTTATCTTTGTTTTACTTCCCAGAGGGCAGATGTGTCAAAGCCAGCTCACTGTTTAACTAATGTCTCATAGGTAGGAAGAGGGAGAAAAAAAAAAATAATAAAGGGAAGGGAGAGTGCGTCACGTTGGAGGAGGAGGATAGCAAAGAGAAATGAGCTTTCTTAAACAAACTGTGTGCAGAGGGACACGCTGCCAAGGCTGGGGCACTTCTCAGCGTGGGCTCGGCTCTCTTCTTTCCTGTTCACCATGGAGGAAGCAACTGGAATCCTGAAGGAGGGTTTCCTCGTCAAGCGGGTAAGTGCTCCGTTTCCCCTTCATGTAGTTCTGCTCAGACACGATAGCAGCCCCTGAGCCAGGGCTCATGGCAAGGCAGCACATTGGTGAGGGGCTCCTACCTGCTACTGGGAAAGGAGTTCCTCCAGGTTTGTGCAGTTGCCTGCTGGTGGATCTGCATAAACCACAGGTGTTCACTACTCTCCCTCAACTTTTCCTATATTGGCATTTATTTACCCAGTGAAAAGTGAATTAGCTATCAGGACTACTCAGGTATCAGAAAGCCAGCATGTCTGCACCTAGGGCACACCTCTTCAAAGAGCACATTAAAAATTATGTCACAAAAGGCTGCACGGCAGCAGTGGAAGTAGCCATGAGAGGAAGGAGAGAGAAAAGATATTTTGATGGTGTCTTAAGATAGTTTGTGCCTTCTTTAGTGACCCAGCTGAGCAGGGTTTCCCATTTCATATGAAAGGATGGAGAACGGACTATCCTTTTTGAACGGGATTAGAGCAATGCAAATGTAGAAATGTGTTTGAAATAATTTTTCTTCCGCACCCCTCAAGCTGCACTGTAAGAAAATGTTAGCCAAAAATGTGGAGAAAGGAGTTGAAAGATGGTGTCACAGATTTCAGCCTTTACAGTACTTCTCCCTATAGGACCAAGTCCGTCATAGCTGGGACACAAGAGGGCAACTTAGTAAGGAGCATAAGCTGCTTTTAGTCCCAAGAGCCTGTCTCAGTTACTAATGCAGTTCTTGATTGCACACAAAACATGTGACTCAAAGGTTTATTCAAAACTTTGCCACACCTTGGGAAATGCTTTTCTACAGTACGTGGCAGTGCTTCTGGTGTTAACATGAAAGCAATACTGGTCTAGAACTCTGCTGGCAGGGCTTCCAGCTGACTGGCCAACTGCTGGCCACATGAAACCATGTTCTATGTAGAAAAGGGCTGCACGGGCTGTATCTTGCCTTCTGCAGTGAGGGAGAGCAGTTTCAGCTCCTGCTTTCCTCTATGGTTGTATTTTGTGGCTCTTAAATGACTCCTGAACTCAAGATGGGAAGCCAAGACATGAAGTCTGTGAGAGAACTAGGTTATAGGCAGCACACTGAGCTGTAACTGCCAATAGTCTGTAAATGACCAAGATACACAATTTGACAGAAAGGAGACCACAAAGAAGATGATGAAAGGAAACTAAGGAAGGAGGGAACACAGAATCCAGGAAAAAAATGAAGAGAGGTAAAGGAGAAAGAGCTTGCTTAAGAAAAGAGAAGTAGTAAGGAGATGGTCTCAATGCATTATAAATGATTGCATTATGTATTGTAATGTATTATAAATATCAAGTAAATGTGTGGTAGTCAGGTAAAGATAAAGAAAAGGTAAGGCAACCTCCCAAAAAAGAGGAAATCTCCAAGAAGGAAAGAAAAGAGCCATACCAAAGAGCATACTCTTAGGAAAAATGGCCAAGGGACTTTATAATAGGGAAAAAACCCACACTGATGAAGGCAAAGAGAAGGAGAAAACAAATCCAAATTAGATAAACTGTATTTACTATAGACTGGAAGACATTAGATCTAAAGCGCCTTGGATTTTAGACATTCCTTACCCCACCTTTTCTTGGTAATTGCTGGGTTTCCCCTTTACTCATAGAGCATTAATGAGCTTTGATTCCTGCCACAACTGGACTTTGCATGTTCTTTTCTTCTAGCTGTGCCCACTCTCTCCCAGATGTCAGAGCTTTCCCCACCCAGTGCTTTGCCTGCTGGCTGTTATTCTCCATTGCCTGTAGAAATGCAAGTCAGCTCCTCACATCACGAAGCTGGACCTAACACTGTCAGACAGGACTGAGCCTGTTGGTGCCAGCCCTCACTAGGCTTGCTCTCCTGTACAGCCAGACTAAAGAGATCCAGCAGCTTTTTACAGAGGGGAAAGAAGAGGTTTTGTCTGTATTCTGGTATAACCCAGGAGGCATTTGACAGTTGCCTTCATTCAGTCTTTTGCCATTTAAAAGCATATTTCCTTTGCAGGAAAAAGTAGTAAAGGGAATGAGATTGGAGGCAGGTAGGATAGAAATAAACCACTCATTAGCAGTAAGAGGGGACATAAGAAAAATTCAACTCACCCAGCAAAGCACATTCAGTACTGCTTAGCACCTACATTGCATCTAAATGACAAAGAATAAACCACAACAAACACCGCCCAGGATCACCAGAGAGCAGGAGATGATCTCCAAGAGCCCTCACACATTTTTGATTTAGCCCTGTTCCTGGCTGGTACTGTCAGGGGGCAGATGTGCACCTGAATGATGGCTCTTCGGGATAATTCATGGGAGCTTTGATGGCATGAACTGTTGCTTGCAAAAGATGTCCTTGCTGGAAAAAGAGCAAAGCACCTTTCTATTGCTCAATGATTTTCTAGTGATTGAACTGTGCTATTCTGTTACTAAAAATGTGTATTTCAGGAAGAACAGGACTCATGATGACTTCCTGTGTTTCTTTTCATACAGTTTCCTATTAGCTTATGGTATTTAAAAAAAACCAAAACCCAAACCCGAACAATCAACCCAGTCAGCGCTTGTGTTAAAGTTAGCTATGTGGATTTCTTCCCCTCTAGGGACACATTGTTCGTAATTGGAAAGTGAGATGGTTCGTTCTGCTTCAGGATAAGCTGCTGTATTACAAAATTGAAGGAGGAAAGAAGGAGCCTTTTCCAAAGGGCAGGATCCTATTGGATGGCTGCACTATTACTTGTCCATGCCTGGAATATGAGAACAGACCGGTAGGACTTGAAAAATGTATCCCTTCTCAGTGACACTCAGTTTCTACCTTCTCCCTGGTCCTTCTCTCTCCTCCTGACTTCTTTGATTACTACAACTATATCACTGGGATGTTTCTAGAATTAGGCCCCGGCAAAAGCAAGCTACCCTTAGCAATGTAATCAGGACAAGCAAGAAACTCCCTCATTGTGTCTTTGCTGTTCCCTCTGCCCAAATCTGAGCCACAACCATTAGCAAAAAAACCCTACCAAACCTCTCACAGGCAGTGGAAAGAATAAATGCAAACGCATCCCAAAGTGTGTGGAGTGAGGACATGGACAGCTCAATAAAATCTGAGGAGGATGGGGGGAAAAGGGATGCTTATGATCTGTGGTAGTTGCCTTAAACCCTGGCTGTATCCATGGGGTGCTCTCAGGCAGCCAGGTCAGATCCCCTTTGGGACATTGCTGCTGTGGAAAGTTTCCTGCAAGAGGGTTATGGAAGAGACAGTGGCTCCAACGCTTCTCCCCTCACCCGTGGGTGACAGCAGTGCAGACTTCCTCTGAGTGCAGCAAGAAGGGAAATGACTCTGGAAATTGCTGACTATTTCAGTACTTTTTGTGGCAGAAAGAGCCTATAGAGAGTTTGAAGTTGTGGAGGAACTAGAGACCTGGATGTAAAAAGCTCCGCAGTCTGCAGCACACTCATGTAATCCAATATCTGGGTGGCCTGCTTTCCTCTAAGTACTGCAAGCTCCACGCATGCAAACCATGCTTGGAACATGAGGTGGGATGTGAGGTTGGGGGGAAGCAAAAAAACCCACAAAACAATAAACAACCACAGAGTTGTGAACACCATACACCTGGCCAAGAATTGCTCTGTACTGCTCTTGTGGCATGCCATATCACATTAGCGTTACTTGGGCCAGTGATAAAAGAAGCAAAATGTAAGTGGAGAACAATAGCTAAATGATGTTATTGCTTTACACTTCTTCCTCCACAGCTACTCATCAAACTAAAGACAAAAACCAATACAGACTATTTCCTTGAATGTTGCTCCAGGGAGGAGCGAGACTCTTGGGCTTTGGACATCACTGGAGCTATTCATGCTGGTCACCCAGTACAGGTACAAGAGCTTCACAGAATGAAGAACTCTTTCAAACTGCTGGAGAATATCAGCCTCCAGTAAGTGTATATGGTTCTTCCTTCTGCTGTTATAGTTTGCAAAGCTGATGGATGTGGAGGGTCAAGGGAAGCTCCTTTCTGAAAAGATCTGCTCCCATGTGGCCAGAAACCTCTAAACTGGCTGCTCTGCCCTAGGTTAGCATGTGCTTTTTCCAGGGCATTTTTTTTTAGTGCTGCTATTAGAAGAATAAAGTTTTCCTAGAATGTACTTAGGACAAAATTTCTAGAGGAGTACTTAGGCTGTTTCCCATCTTTACGCTGGTAATCATGAGGACATCACAGGCACTGACAGCAGTATCAGGCAATTTCTACTTTCTGACTTTATACTTTACTAACATTGCCCTGTGCTCTTTTACAGACATATCGTAGAGAGAATGTGTGACAGCAATACTGGAATTAAGTTGACCCACAACTTGGAGCAAGGCAACAGATACAAAGAGACCTTCACAGGTACACCTAGTACAGGCAAAGAGCTTCCTCACATGTGACACGCCAAGCTGCAGAGACAGGGGGCCTACTGTACTGCCTTCATGGTGGGATCAGTTATGGCATAGTGGAAAGCAGTGGTGCAGCCAAGCTCTACAATACCTTTCTCTCTTGCTCTTTGGATATACAGAAGCATACATAGGACTTTTCGTGAACACTGCACTTTATTGATAGTATTTGTCATGGTGCCAAGATGTTTCAACAGATGAAGACCAGTGTGGCAGTAGACCATCTTGGAAGAGCACTTGGTATGAGAGCTGCCTTTCTCCCTGCAGGTTCTGCCCTGGTGGACTGGCTCATCTCTAATAGCTTTGCTGTGTCACGATTCGAGGCTGTCACCTTGTCATCCATGCTGATGGAGGAGAACTTCATTAAGCCTGTGGGAGCCCGCAGCACTGAGGCCACACGCTACAGTGACCTCTCTGAGCAGTTCCTCGATGACTCCACTGCACTATACATGTTTGTAAGTGATGCAGCTGGCAACAGAGGTACCCCCTCTACTCCTCATCACACACTTGATTTGGGGCAGTAGTAAAAGGGGGCGTACACAGTGTGCAACCAAAGGCAAAGTCTGCAGGCTATTAAAGCAAAGACAGAAGGAGCAGCAGCTCTAGGCTTTTAGTAGTACTAGCACTTGTACTTTTGCTGGAAACAAATAGTTACATGGATATGGGGGGATCTACAAATTGCATAACTGGGCACTTAAAAGTGCCCCTTGAGTGCAGAGCTGTATCTGCATTTAACAGAGCCTGTGCTCTCGTTATACTAACACTCAAAGCCACAGTGCATGTCAAGGCTTTACAGCTGTAATTTGTTGCTTGTAAATCTTTAACCTACAACGCTGAGCAGCAGGGCTACAGAGTAGAATTTACTCAGGAGAAGAACTTAAATCAAGGAAAATAAAATTCAGAACTTTGTACTTAAAAGCGTGTTTAGATTAAAAAGAAGAGTGAAACCATCTTTTCCCTGTTTTCAGGCTGAGAGCAATAATAAAAATCTCAGTTCCAAGGAAGGGCTACAATTTAACATCTCTGAATTAAGCGGCACGATTGTGAAGCAAGGATTCTTAGTGAAACAGGTAAATACAGTCTTTGAACCTTCACTGGTTAACATGAAAAATGATAAGTCTTGGGGCTTCCTAGAAAATAAACATGGTTTATACAAGCATGGCTGGAGAGTTGTGGCCAGTAGAGCTAACTTGCCTGTGAATCAGACATCACATGGTGAAGAGTATCTAGTTATAAAAAAGTGAGATATGGAACTTGCTGTGCAGGCAGCATTAATTGGATATTCTGTACAGGCAAGGCAGCACCCGCAACACCCCAGGAGATGCAAGCTGCCCAAGAACCTCTCCCCATGGTTAGCAGCAGTAAGGGGCAGCCCACAGCGGCCCCAGACCTTGGCTGGCCCTGAGCCCCAGTACCAAACCTCAGGGAGGGGAGATGCTCTCAGGACCTCACACAGGCTTGCAGTGCTGTCCTGCACTGTCAGCAGCTGAGAAAGCTGGGGATAAAAGAGCTAGAAAGGGGCGTGACATAAGCCCCTCAGAGCACACACAGTGTGGGTTTTCAATCCAAACCTCATATTTAACCTGAAATTAGGAGCAGGAATCAGGGATCTAATCATTTGGTTCTGTCACTTTGCTTTCTCAGTTCTCAGCACGAGGAAGGGAGAGAGGAAGGAATAATTATCAGTGTATGAACAAGGATGTTACACAGAAAATCCTGGGAGTTACTAAGATGTCAGAGAAGATTTTTCTCTGTTGGCTTCAAAACCCTCTTTTTTCAGTCCCTATTTAGGTCTCTGCTGCAGACTGCAGAAGAATGGCCATTTCAGGAGGTATTTACTGGTGGTAACTTTAATTCTTCTGTTTTACAGGGGCACAAGAGGAAAAACTGGAAGGTGAGAAGATTTGTTTTGAGAGCTGATCCTGCTTTTTTGCACTACTATGACCCCACTAAGGTATGTGAGTGGGTGGGGACTTACTACTCCCAGGAATCCTCTTACAGGCCTAAACATTACAAAGAAACGCTGTACATGTTTCTCTCACCCAAATCTCCTTCCAAGTTTGTTTACCCATTTCCTTGGGAATAAGATCTCTCTGGCCTTACCCTGGGAGGTTGTCCTTGCAGGATTTTCTATCCCTGCATCTTCCCTCCTGTCTTTTCTCGAGATATTCCTTTTCTTTAGATGAGAAGCAATAGCCTTCTTGGGATTGATCTTTTGCTGTACCCACACAGTCCGGGACTGTGTTCCTGCAGAGATTCTTCCTGGGACACCACTTCAGGGTCATACTGCTACTGGGAATTTTTAAATTCTTATTCCACCATTGAATAGGGTCTCCTTGATGCTAAAGTATTTATAGGAATTTCCACTACTCAATTTTAAATTTGCTCAGGGGAATAGCAGAATTTATCTTCATGGCTATAATAATCAATGTGAGCAATGCAGAAGGGCATGTGGATCCATCAGCCCCAGATGCACAGGGTACCACAAAGCCAAACAAGCTGCTAGAAGATGTATAGAAATGCTTTATGTGACTTTTAAAGAAAACAAACACGATGTAACAGTGAAATAAAGTTTATAGAGCTGGTTCATTTTTTGTTGCCTGTTTCTTTGTGTTTTGTGGGGGTTTTTTCATACTCGCTCTCATAGTGCTATAAACTCAAATTGGAGAACCTGAAGATCAGACAAGAGAGCCAACCTACTAATGAAAAGTAATTTTTTTCCCCATACAGTCTTAGTGTAAAGCAACGAGCTATAAACTTGCAGAAATATATATTTTTTTAATGAGTTGTTATTGATAAGACTATACTTAAGTTTGAAATGTGATTTTTAGCCTACTCTTCCACTTTTAATTGATTTCCACCATTCCCAGCTACATCAGAGAAACATCTGAGACTGAAACAACATAGTAATGTTTTGAATTACATGTCCTAATTAACTTCTCTTGTGACATGGATGTTTTATATCTGGAAAGACTGGCATTGCATCTCCACCTTCATAAAAGTAGCTGATGTGCTCTGGGAAATTATTCCAATGACAGTGTTATCCACATAAGCCTCATTTCCCTTTTCTTTGCAGGAAGAAAACAGACCAGTAGGTGGATTTTCTCTTCGTGGCTGTCTTGTGTCAGCTCTTGAGGACAATGGAGTCCCAGCAGGTGAGCATGAGCCTCTAAACTTTCATACACACAAATTATTGCACAGCAATACAGTCTTTGAGTGTGGGTTTCTGTGTCCAGCTGTCTGTATGCACAAGTCGGCTGACCTTTCCTCTCCCATTGCGAGTAAAGGTAGAGGCATCTCATAAAAAACCTTCCATACTGCTGGGTTGTATGTAACAGAGGGGAGTTTTTTTAAAGTGTTATTTTTGCTTATCTTGGGTGTTCCCCTTTTTATGGGCTTTTCTCAGTCAGACAACCTCTGAGACAACCCAGAAACACTGATTAATATTTCAGAGTTAACAGGCAAAGAGAATACACATTATTTTTGGATGTTAACTCAAAGTCTTGAGGCATCTCCTGATGCCATCCTTTTTCAATGTGTCCTTTCTACTTACACTATTACGTTTTCCTTTTTGACCTGATAGAACACAAATGTAGGGAAGATATAAAGACAGCAATAAAAAAACCAGTTCTGCTAGTGACTATGCTTAGCTTAGGCATTTGTTTAGAACCCCAGATTCACAGGTAAGTGTTTCTGCTGTTAAAGCAATTTATTTTATGACAGTAAGCACAATGTGTGGATCTCAAATAGGGAGCATCTTTCTAAAGACAAAAAGTAAGGTCTAAACCAGATACGGTCCAGGGTGGATGGACATGATGAACAATAGAGTTCCTTGCTAAGAGGAACCCACAGATGGGCAGAAGCAAATCTGATCTAATGCACAGACTGGTAGGGAGTTCACCCCTTCACTGTATAACTCAAGTAAGTTTTTCCACCTAAACAGTGGTTTATTTATATATGAAGTGCAATACACAGTCATTCATACAGTCTATGTGAGGGGTGTCTGTACTGTATCTTTATTTTGC